>CAUYON010156274.1:0-13659 GCA_963573935.1 Arctocebus calabarensis
CGCCCTGGGTAGAGTGCCGTGGCGTCACACTGCTCACAGCAACCTCCAGCTCTTGGGCTTAAGCGATTCTCTTGCCTCAGCCTCCCGAGTAGCTGGGACTACAGGCGCCCGCCACAGTGCCCGGCTATTTTTTTGTTTTTGCAGTTCGGCCAAGGCCGGGCTTGAACCCGCCACCTTCGGTATATGGGGCCGGCGCCCTACTCGTTGAGCCACAGGAGCCGCCCTCACTAGTCATTTCTAATATCTGCCTTTTATCCCTGGCAGTGCTAAACTCTGTGGTTCAGTAATTCAGCCATTCTCTTGCCAGTACTCAACCAAAGTTTTTTTGAAACAGAGTCTAACTGAGTAGAGTACCATGGTGTCATAGCTCACAACAACCTCAAACTCTTGGGCCCAAACAATCCCCTGGCCTCAGCCTCACAAGTAGCTGGGACTACAGGCTACCACTACAACACCTGGATAGTTCTTCTTTTTTTTTTTTTTTTTTTTTTTTGAGACAGAGCCACAAAAGTTCACCCGGGATAGAGTGCTGTGGCATCACAGCTCAAAGCAACCTCTAATTCCTGGGCTCAAGCGAGTCTCCTGCCTCTGCCTCCCAAGTAGCTGGGACTACAGGTGCCCGCCACAATGCCCGGCCACTTTTTGGTTGCAGCCGTAATTGTTGTTTGGCGGGCCCAGGCTGGATTCGAACCCGCCAGCCCAGGTGTACATGCTGGTGCTTTAACCCGTTGAGCTACAGGCACCGAGCCGTGTTCTTCTGTTTTTAGTAGATCGGGATCTCACTTTTGCTCAGGCTGATCTTTAGCTCCTTAGCTCTGGCAGTCCACCTGCCTTGCCCTCTCAGCAGATATAAGCCCCTGCACCCCGCCTGCTCAACCTCATAGTTGATAGTTTTGTTATATTCACCTAGCAAAACCACACCATTACTGCTTAGAGCATTTTTTCATAAAAGAATCCTGGAAAAAATGGGTTTCTTCTCTCACGGGCACTCAGAGTGCTCAATATTAGCTCTTCCTGCCATTTTCTGTAATAGCACTTTCAAAAACATTATCCTATTATCTCTTCCTCTCTCTTAGCTTTTGACTTTGTTGCACACTTCATGGAGAATTATTAAAGATGTCAGATTGCAGCTACCTTCCTTTTCTGCTGTTTCTTTACCTCTTCATGCTCTTCTTATGTACCTCCCCTTCCTTCCCACATGATTTCTTCTTACCAGCATTCACACATAATTAGTTCTCTCTTAACAAATCCTTTCTGAGTGCAAATCAGTGATTATTTTTGCTGGGGTATAAAAATCCTATATCTAGTCACTTTAACAAACCCACCCTAGATTCCTGTGGATTTTCTATGGAAACAGTCATATTTTCTGTAAATAATAGTATCCTTTCTAATTTTTATGATTCTCATTTCCTTCCTTATTGCAAAGCCAAGCATCACTCATACAATATTAAATATAAGTGATAGTAGTCATCTTGTCTTATTCCTGATTTTCAAAGGAATGTTTTCAGTTTTTCTCGGTTGGAGATAATTGCATAGTGTTGTTGTGTAATTACTATTAGTTAATATGAGAGTACAAATGATTAGATTACAATGTTTGTGTTTGTTAGGCGAGGTCCCTGTTGTAGTTTTGCCCCACACCCAGGAGGTGTGCCTTACGTTGTGTCCATCAGGTCGGAGCACACCAGCCCTCTTTTCTCCCCCCACCCACTTGAATTAAATTGAGGGTTTTTCCTCATTTGGGCGTGTATTAATTCATTTGCTGGCTTCATATTAGTATTGAGTACATTGGATACTTGCTTTTCCATTCTTGTGATACTTTACAGTATTGTTTTCAAATAGTAACTTTCTATCAGGGTAAGGAAATTTTCTTCTAATTAAGATTATTTTTAAAAAATCTTGAATTCATGTGTTTTTAATCTACTTCGTTTTCTATGTCTATTTTAATGATTGTGTCACACTTTCTTTAATAAGTGTGAATTATTTTCATGGATTTTATATTAAAATATACTTTCATATCTTAGATAAATTCAAATTGATCATGATTTATCTTTTTTATATGCTAAATTAAATTTGTTAGTATTTTGTTAGAATTTTTGAATCTATATTCTATAAAAGTGGGCCTATAATTTTCTTTTTACAATGTTTTTGTCTAATTTTTTGTCAGGTTTTGCTCTCCTTTCAGAATGAACTGGGAATTGTTTCTTCTTTTTTCTTACCCTTAGTATCATCTGCGCCCAATTCCCCCCCCAGATTAATAAAAGAAATGTGTGTTTTTTTGTTTTTTTGTTTTTTTTTTGAGACAGAGCCTTAAGCTGTCACCTTGGATAGAGTGCTGTAGCATCACAGCTCACAGCAAACTCCAATTTCTGGACTCAAGCGAGTGTCTTGCCTCTGCCTCCCAAGTAGCTGGGACTACAGGCACCCGCTACAACACCCGGCCATTTTTTGGTTGCAGCCGTCGTTGTTTGGCGGGTCCAGGCTAGATTCAAACCCGCCAGCTCAGGTGTATGTGGCTGGCGCCTTAGCCGGTTGAGCCACAGGCGCTGAGCCAAAAGAAATGTTTATTTTCAAGTACCACTTGCATGGGGAGAATCACAAGAGTGATTTTTAATGTAGAATTTTTTTTTATTTTTGGGGGGACAGAGTCTCACTCTGCTGCCCCAGAACAAAGTTCCTACGGCATCAGCCTAACTCACTGCAGGCTACAACTCCTGGCTCAAGTGATCCTCCCACTTGAGCCTCCCAAGTGTCTGAGACTATCAGTGCCTGCCACCATGCTCTTAGTAGAAATGGGTCTCCCTCTTGTTCAGGCTGAACTGAACTCAAAGGCTCCCCCTGCCTTGGCCTCCCAGAGTGTTAGGATTATAGGAGTGAGCCACTATGCTTGACAATGTGGGAAAATAAATTTTAACTTCTTGGTCAACTTCTTTAACTTTTAGAATATTCAGATTTTTTTATTCTTTCTAGTTTGACGGGGGAGGGAGGGTTCTTTTGTTTTGTTTTGAGGCATAGTTTCAGTCACCAACTGTTGTCCTGTAGTCCCAGCACCTGAGTAGCTGGGACTATAGGCGCCTGCCACAATACCTGGCTGTTGTTTTGTTTTGTTTGAGAAAGGGTCTCACTCTGTTACCCTGGCTAGAATGCAGTGGTATGATCATACAAGGTCATCAGACAATTAAATTCTCAAACTCACCCTAGAAAAAGTGCTACATACTTCATTGCTGAATATCACTATGGTCACCTTTGAAGTACTTTTCTTGGTAAGCTATGCATTGATGTCAGCATCTAGTCTACCCTCAAAGCAATTTTGGAACTCTTTTTCTGAAATAGCCATCAGAACTATCCTTGCAGGAAGTCTGACAATTAAATTTGCAAACTCATCCTAGAAAGAGTACTTTGAGGGTGAGGAGTAGGGTGCCAGACCCATATACTGGGTGTGGTGGGTTCAAGCTCGGTCCTGGTCAAAACTAAAAAAAAAGGACTTTGAAGGGTGCTCTAGGCCCTGGCATCACTTCATAGCTACCCACGGGGAGCATTTTGAAGGTTGCCATAGTGATACTCAGCAGTGAGGTATATAGCACTTTTTCTAGGATGAGTTTGCAAATTTAATTTGTCCTACAGACCTCTTAGCTCACTGCAAGCTTAAACTCCTGGGCTTAAGTGATCCTCTCTAGAAGTTAGGACTACAATTGCACTCCAAGATGCTTGGCTAATTTTTCTATATTTTGTAGCGATGAGATTGCTCTTGCTTAGACTAGTCTCAAACTCCTAACCTCTAGCAATCCTCCTGTCTTGGCCTCCCAGAGTGCTAGGATTGCAGGTTTGAGTCACCATGCCCAGCCCTGGGTTACTTTTAAATTCAATTTTTTTTTAAAGATTTGTCTGTTTCTTTGATGTTTAAAAAATAAATAATTTTTTAAAAATTATTATTATTTAAAAATTATTATATAGGCAAATAGCCTATAGTTTTTGATGGTAGTCTCAGTTTTTCTTCTTTTGTATCTATAGTTATTTCCACTTTTCATTCTAATACTAATTTGTGTCTTTTTTATTGTTTTGTTATTTTATAATTAAGAATTATCTTTTGGCTTTGTTTCATTTTATTGTATAAATTGTACGTTCTTCTTGTTGTATTTCTTTATCACTGATTCTTCCTGTAATTCTTAACAGCTTTATAATTGACATATAATAAACTGTACACATTTAAATTGTAAAATTTATTAAGTTTTGACCTGTGTATGCCACAGTGACACCAACACCACAATCAACAGAGTGGGAACATGTCACTTCAGAGTTTTCTTGTGCCCTTTTGTAATCTCTCTTCCTTTTTCCCTTGTCCACTCCTTGATTTCCAGGCAGCCACTCATCTATTTTCTGTTACTATAAATTAGTCTGTATTTTTTTGAATTTTATACAAGTAAAATTGTATAGTATTGCATGAACTGTGTATTTCTGATGCATTGACAGGACTAACAAATTTCTAAGTAACCCACCCATACTCTAAACACCTCTTTTATCTGGAGCTTTCACACTATCCACCTGCCCTATTCACCTTAAGACCAGGCAACTGCACCAGGGACAACCCCTGTGCCACAGAACCTACTGAAGTTAATCAAAGTAGCCAATCCTGAATCTGCTTTCCCTGCCCTGCCTGTTCCTTCCCACTGAAACCACAATTAAAGCTCTTGCCCATGTTTTCTACTCTTCTCCCCATCCTCATTCTTGGACCTCTGAGTAATTGTCTTTTTCTGTGCCAGCCATTTCCTGATCTTTTGGCCTCACCATACCTGAATAATAACACCTATGTGGGTATTTTTTTTTTGTCTCTGTTTTTTCGAGACAGAGCCTCATTTTATTGCCCTGGGTAGAGTGCCCTGGTGTCATAGCTCACAGCAATCTCAAACTCTTGGGCTCAAGCAATCCTCTTGCCTCAGCCTCCTGAGTAGATGGGACTACAGGTGCCTTCCGCACTACCAGGCTATTTTTAGAGACAGGTTTTCACTCTTGCTCAGGCTGGTCTCAAACGCCTGAGTTCAAGCAATCCATCTGCCTCGGCCTCCTAGAGTGCCAGGGTGCTAGGATTACAGATGTGGGCCACCGTGCCTGGCTAAAATCTATGTTTTAAAACATGGTTGGGGATCACCACAACATGAACTGTATTAAAGGGTCGCGGCATTAGGAAGATTGACAACCACTGTTTTAAAACATAGGCCAGGCACGGTGGTTCTTCAAAGTTTGCTAGTAGCAACAAAAATAATTTTATGGTTGAGGTCACCACAACATGAGGAACTGTATTAAAGGGTCACAGCATTAGAAAGGTTGAGAACCACTGTTGTAAAACATAGGTGGGGCACGGTGGTTCACACCTGTAATCCTAGCACTCTGGGAGGCCTAGGTGGTTGGATTCCTTGAGCTCATAAGTTCCAGACCAGCCTGAGCAAAAGTGAGACCTCATCTCTACTAAAAATAGAAAAATTGAGGCAAAAAGGATCACTTGAGTCTGAGAGTTGGAGGTTGCTGTGAGCTATGATACTACAGCACTCTACCCCGGATAACAGCTTGAGACTCTGTCTCAAAAAAAAAAAAAAAAAAGTATATAAAAAAAGTATATATTCATTTATTTAACATAATTATTTTGAGGTTCATCCATGTTGTTGTATATACTTCAGTAATTCACTTTTATTGCTATGTAGTATTTCATTATGTGGGTTTACCAAAATTTGTTTATCCATTCATCTATTGACATTTGAGTTGTTTCTAGTTTTTGGCTGTTACAAAAGATTCTATGTACATTAATATATAAGCTTTTGTGTGGCTATGTATTTCCTGCTCTTGTGAGTAAATGTCACAGAATGGAATGTCTGGATCCTGTAGTAGATACATGTTCAACTTTTGAAGAAGCTGCCAAATCATTTTCCAAAGTAGTTGTACCATTTTATATTTTTATATTTATAACAGCAGTGTATGGGGGTTCTGATTTCTCCTTATTCTTTAAAACATATTTGGTTTGGTTAACCTTTTGATTTTAGCCATTTTAGTGAGTGTTTAGTGGTATTTTGTTTTACTTTGCATTTTCCTAATGATTAATGATTTGCAGCTTCATTCAGTTGCTTATTTGCCTTTGATCGTCTTTGAAAAATGTCAGTTCAAATATTTTGCCTATTTTTTGTTTGTTTGTTTGTTTGTTTGTTGTTTTGAGCAGAGTCTCACTATGTCACCCTTGGTAGAGTGCCATGGCGTTACAGCTCCCACCAACCTCCAACTCTTGGGCTTAAGCAATTCTCTTGCCTTAGACTCCCAAGTAGCTGGGACTACAGGCGCCTGCCACAATGCCCAGCTATTTTTTTGTTGCAGTTGTCATTGTTGTTTAGCAGGCCTGGGCCGGGCCTGAACCCGCCGGCCTTGGTATATATGGCTGGTGCCCTAACCACTGAGCTATGGGTGCTAAGACTATTTGCCCATTATTTTGTTGGAATGCTTATTTTATTATTGTTGAGCTTTGAGAGTTCTTCATATATCTGGATATAATGTCCTTTATCAGATATATTTTTCCCAAGATTTTCTCCCAGCCTGTGGCTTGTCTTTTTATGCTTCTATCTTTTAAAAAATATAGTTAAAATCATAAATTTTATATTATATACATTTAACTATTTTTAAGTATTCAATTCTTTGGCATTAAGTATATTTACATTGTTCTGCAACCTTTACCACCATCCATCTCCAGAACTTTTCATCATCCCCAACTGAAACTCCATACCCATTAAACACTAAGTCCCCATTCCTTTCCCCCAGCCCCTAGCAACAATCATTCTACTTTCCATCTCTTTGAATTTGACTACGTACTTCATATAAATGGAATCATGTAATATATTCATTTTGTGACTCTTACTTCCCGGCATGTGTCAGAATTTTCTTCCCTTGTAAGGCTGAGTAACATTCCATTCTATGTATATACTACATTTTATTTACCTATTCATCTGTAGATGGATATTTGATTGCTGTCACCCCTGGTCTATTATAAATAATACTGTTGAGAACATTGGTATACAAATATCTATTTGAGTCCTTGCTTTGGATATATTCCCTGAAGTAGATCATATCCTAATATTTTATTTAGGTGTTAAGGAATTGCTGTGTTGATTTCTCTAGCAATTATACCATTTTACATTCCCACTAGCAATGCACAGGGTTTCAGTTTCTTCACATCTTCACTAGCACTTTTTATTTCTTTATTTATTGTTATTATTTTCTAGGTTTTGTTTTATTTTGGTTTTTTATAATAGCCAGCCTGATAGTGTTGAGTGTCTTTCCATGGCTGTTTGTTTATCTTACTTGGAGAAATGGCTGTTTATGCAATATCCTTTGTCCTACCTTTTTACTTCCCTACCCCCACAGAGTTAAAAGATTTAAATCTCTAAGGGACTTAGGAGGTTCCCTGACCAGGAATCAAATCCAGGCCACAGTGGTGGAAGCACCTCTAGACTACAGGTTAGAGTGCCCTTTGTCCATCTTTTAATCAGGTCGTTTTTGTTTTTGAGTTGTAAGAATTCTTTATATATTCTGGATTTCAGTCCTTTGTCAGGTATGTGATTTGCACACATTTCTCCTTGGGTTTCCTTTACATTGGATTGATAGTGTCCTTGATTCATAGAAGTTTTTAATTTTGCTGAAGTCCCGCTTTTTCTATGTTTTTGTTATTTATGCATTTGGTGTCATATCCAAGAAATCATTGCTAAATCCAGTGTCATGAGGGTTTTTGCTATATATTTTTTTCCTTTCTTTTCTTTTCTTTCTTTCTTTCTTTTTTTTTTTTTTAAACAGCCTCAAGCATTTGCCCTGGGTAGAGCAACATGGCGTCACAGCTCACAGCAACCTCCAGCTCCTGGGCTTAAGCGATTCTGTTGCCTCAGCCTCCCAAGTAGCTGGGACTACAGGCACCCCCCACAAAGCCCGGCTATTTTTTGGTTGTAGTTGTCATTGTTTGGCAGGCCCGGACCGGATTCGAACCCCCCAGCTCTGGTGTGTGTGGCTGGCGCCTTAGCCTTAACCGCTTGAGCTACAGGCCCCGAGCCTTTCCTTTCTTTTTTTAAGAGAGAAGGTCTTACTATGTTGCCAAGGTTGAACTTGAACCTCTGGACTCAAGGAGTCTTCCCACCTCAGCCTCTTGAGTAACTGAGACTACTGGCATGTGTCATTGCCCCCTTCTCTTGCCCTGCATTTTCTTCTGTGAGCTTCATAGTTTTAGGTCTTACATTTGAGTCCTTGACTTATTTTGAGTTAATTTTTATATACAGTATAAGTAAGGGAAGGGGCCAACCTTATTCTTTTGAATATGGATATCATATTGAAAAGCCATTTGATGGAAAGGCTATCCACTGAATTGTTTTTGCACTTTTGTTAAAAATAATTTGGGCATATTTTATGTGAGTCTATTTTTGGTTCCATATTTTATTCCATTAATCTATATGCCTATCCTTCCGCTAATACCACACTGTCTTAATTATGGTAGCTATATAGCTAGATTTTTCCACTGTTTTCTTTCTCAGAATTGTTCCTGGTTTGATTTTAACTTTTTACTTTATGCAGATACTCTATACTATACTTTGGTTTTATATATCTAGTAGTTTATTCCAAGGTATGCTTTAAGCAGAACAAATACTTTTCCATATTGTTCTTAGTTGTAATCTGCAATATAAATTTTATACCAAGCTCCATTTTGTGTGTTTACTGTAGTAATCTGACTTTCCTGCTTCCAGGTCCTCTTTTAAGAACCCCAAGTGAATCTTTCTTTAGGTGTAACTTAAAGGCTGTAGAATTTAAGAATCTATTTCACAGCCCTAGTGGTCCAGCTTCATTATCTATATCATTTCAGCTATGAAAGTGAGCTACTCTCTAGCACCTCAGTCCCACTAATATTGGGGCCGTCTCTTCCCTTTATTTTGGATTTCTCTATCACATTGCCTTTCTCAAGAGAAGACCTATAATGAAAGTTGGTTGCAGGTGTTCTAGGATGTCGTTAGAAGCTCATCAGCAGCTTTTCAAGCTGATTTCTCTCACTGGCAGCTCTGCAGGGTACTGTTCCCACTCCACCTTCCCTTGGTAGTATGTACTACTCATACCATGGTGGTTTTCTACTTATCGATACCCACTTACTCCTGCCTCCTGTGCTTGTTGGTTGTCTCCTGCCTGGCTCACTCATTGCTGCTTTTGTCACTCTTTTACAGCTGTCTTCTTTTGTTCCTTGGCTTTCTGCCTGACTTCCACAGCAGCTGCTCTGTCCTTGCCTGTCTGCCATTCTGCCCTTTTCCCACTACCCCTTGCAGGTACTGTAGTGCAGCACGTTCTCCATGTTCAGAACTAAACTCATCACCTGGCCCATCGTATGCCCCAGAATGGGTCATCCTCCTGCCTATAGCATAGTGATTTACTGAGGTCAGGCACTTGGGGCTTTCTTACCTTCAGCATCTCATTAAGTATTCACTTCTACCCCTATAAATTCTCTCCTCAGCCTCTCTTAGATAGTACTGCCCTGCTCCATCTGGTTTGTTGACTAGATTACTTCTAAGGGCTTAGTGACCCTCTTTACAAACCCACCAATTGATCCTCCACCCTTCTGTCAGTCATTGTTTCTAAAAATCTAGATTGTTCTGGGGGTATAGGCATGGTGCCTCATGCCTGTAATCCTAGCACTTTGGGAGGCCACGGTGGGTGGATTGCTTGAGCTCAGGATTTCGAGGCCAGCCTAAACAAGAATGAGACTCCATCTCAAAAAATAGCCAGGTGTTGTGGTGGACGCCTGTAGTCCCAGCTACTTGGGAGGCTGAGGCAAGAGAATCACTTGAGCCCAAGAGTTTGAAGTTGCTGTGAGCTATGATGACACAGGACTCTACCATGGGTGACAAAGTAAGACTGTCTCAAAATAAATAAATAAATGAATAAATAAAATAATAAAATCTAGATTGTTCCAGTCCTCTTCCCTGTCCTAAAATCTTTGGTGGTTTCCCAGTGTGTTCAGTGGTCAAGTCAAAATTTTAGTGTGGCTCCCCTCCCCCCATTATGTGCATCTCCCTACTCCTACCCTTTCTCATCGTCTCCAGTCTTTTTTGTTTGCCATTTTCACGTTTATGTACCAAATATTTATTGAGGTCCTGCTTGATGCCCTTAACTAGCTCTTTATCATTCCTGATACCAGCTGGGCTTTTTCAAGCTTCCAAGCCCTCTCTGCGTGAAAGATTCTGGCCCTTCTCTTAACTAACTACTCTATCCTTACAAGTTCAATTTAAGCATTACCTCCCTTGAAAATTCCTTCTCTGATATGCAGCTTCTCCACCTCACCTTATTGTTAATTGGCTTACCTTTTTTTTCTTTTTTCTTTTTCTCTTGAGACAGAGTCTCAAGCTGTCACCCTGGGTAGAGTGCCATGGTGTCATAGCTCACAGCAACCTCCAATTCCTGGGCTTAGGCGATTCTCTTGCCTCAGCCTCCCGAGGAGCTGGGACTACAGGTGCCTGTCACAATGCCTGGCTATTTTTTTGTTTTGTAGTTTGGCCGAGGCCAGATTCTAACCTGCCACCCTTGGTATATGGGGCTGGCACCCTACCTACTGAGCCATAGGCGCCACCCAGCTAACCTTTTTTTTTTTTATGGCAGGTAATAGATAATTCAGGATTTGAATAAATAGTTTATTTGTGCCTCATTACTGGTTAGTGAATTCCTTGATAGCAGTGTCCATGTCTAATCTGTGTATACACATGTAACTGGTGAAGCATGAAAGGAAGACTTGAGTTTTGGGGTTTTAAAAGTCTTGAGTTTGAATACCAGCAGCCTCCTGAGTACTAGCAGCCTCCTAAGCAAATTCCTTAACCTCTCTGATCTTTTCTTTATCTGTAGAATGGAAAACAATATCTAACTTATAAGATGGCTGTGAGGATTAAATGCCTAAAATATTATTAAATGCCTATAACAAGCACCTAGCACATAGCAGATAGCCAAGGATTGTAATTGTAGAATTAGTTTTTATTCCTAATAATAAATAATATAGTGTTGATTGACTGAACAATTAGCTGAAGTGACTAACACCCTCCTTCTAGGTGCCTTTTTCCTTTCTTCCTTTTCTTTCTTTCTTTTTTTTTTTTTTTTTGAGACAGAGTCTCACTTTGTCACCCTAAGGTAGAGTGCTGCGGCATTATAGCTCACAGCAACCTCCAACTCTTGGGCTCAAGTGATTCTCTTGGTGCCTTTTTCTTAAATTAGGTAACTTGGGCTGCAACTGTAGCTCAGTGGGTAGGACGCCGGCCACATACACTGAAGCTGGTGGGTTTGAACCCGGCCCAGACCAGCTTAACAACAATGACAACTGCAACCAAAAAATAGCCAGGCATTGTGGCAGGTGCCTGTAATCTCAGCTACTTGGGAGGCTGAGGCAAGAGAATCACTTAAGCCCAAGAGTTTGAGGTTGCTGTGAGCTGTGATGCTATGGCACTTTACCCAGGGCAACATAGTGAGACTCTGTCTCAAAAAAAAAAAAAAAAAAAAAAAAGCCAAAAAAGGATTAATTCTGGTAACTTAAACAGCTCTAGGAGAAGTCCCAGGGCAGAGTTTAACATTCTTAGCTGCCACTTTGCTTCTCCTACACCTGGGAGACACCTTACCAAGACTAAGAGAGCTTCATTTCTGCCAAAGAGTTGAATTTACTTAAAATCAAGACTAGTACTTGAACATAGATATTGGGTATCTGAATATCAGTGCTTGGTTAACCTGAGCAGATTAAAAAAAATTACTGCCCCTTTGCTTAGAAATCTGTAAAATGGGCTTGGCACCCATAGCACGGTGGTTACAGTGTTGGCCACATACACCTAGGCTGGCAGGTTCAAACCTGGCCTGGGCCAGCTAAACAACAATGATAACTGCAACAACAACAACAACAAATAACCGGGCTTTGTGGTGGGTGCCTGTAGTCCCAGCAACCTGGGAGGCTGAGGCAAGAGAATCCCTTAAGCCCAAGAGTTTGGGGCTGCTAGGAACTGTGACGCCATGGCACTCTACCAAGGGCAGCATAGTGACTCTATCTCAAAAACAAAAAAAAGAGAAAAGAAAAGAAATCTGTAAAATGGAAACATTGATCAATTACTTTTAGTTGGAATTGGGATGACTTACCTGTTTCTTCATTAGTAACTTTTGAGGGATCAAATAGTGGTATGTGAGAAAAGCCAGGTAGTCCTGTATTTTAATTGTACCTGCCCAGTTTACCAGCTTTATAACCATCTCAATTTATCTGCAACATGGGAGTAAGAAGAGTATCTAACTTGAAAAGTTGCTGTGAGATTTAACTTAGATAAAATGTGTGAGTATTGAGATAGTACTTACCTGACATATGATCATTTCTTATCAGTAATAATGTATTATTATTATGTATAATGTATTATTATGTGGAATGCTTAACTTTGAATAGAAAGACTCTTAATGCAAGCTATCGCCACCAAAGTCTAAATTCTGGAGATATGAAGAATAGGTGAGCTCTCCTTTGCTGGTGAGAACTTCATGATGTTAATTCCTGTACCTTTTTTTCCCTTTCCTAGATTGTCATGTGTCATAATGTGAAGAGTTGATCTTATTCCTTATGAGTAACTGTATCAGGATTAGGGTTTGTTGCATATATATTAGACAATGAAATAGTTTGTTTCTTATGTATAGAAAACATTAAGGTAAGCAGGGCTTATGTGGCACTGTGACAGTGTCATCAGGGAACCTAATTTCTTTGTTGCTCTGTTCTCTGTCTTCAAGATTACCTCAGAGTGCAAAATGACTACTGGGGATCTAATTACCACAGCCAAATTCCAGATTGTAGGAGAGATAACAAGGAAAATGACCAGTGTCTCCCTTTTAAACCACCTTCCTAAAAATCTCAATACAATGTAGTTTATATTTCCTTGGCTAGAATATACTCATTAGTCCGTACCTAGCTGAAGAATAGGCATGTTCTGTTTTTTACTAGAACATAATTTTCTTTCTTCCTCCTCACCTTGTCCTCAGGTAAAAGTGGCATGAATCTCAGGGCCTTGGGGTTCACTTATGGGGAATGTGTGTCTGAGCAAGGAATGTTAGTCTTTGTCCAGAAGCCAGAAGAGTCTTTTGTGGGTATTTGATATGCCCATGAATGGATCCTTCATCTTGGGTTCAGGATATATATTTCAAATAACTTGCCCCTGAAATGCATGTCATCCTGTGTAATTATGTGCTAGGATTACAGGCATGAGTCACTGCACCCGGCCCTATCTGTCTTTCTTTTTATCGTCAGTTCATTTTTTTTTTTTTTTTTTGAGAAAGAGCCTCAAGCTGTAACCCTGGATAGAGTGTAGTGGCATAACAGCTCACAGCAACCTCCAATTCCTGAGCTCATGGGATTCTCTTGTCTCACGAGGCCTCCCAAGTAGCTGGGACTACAGGTGCCCACAACACCTGGCTATGTTTTTTTTGTTTTTTGTTTTTTGTTTTTTTGAGAAAGAGCCTCAAGCTGTAACCCTGGATAGAGTGCTGTGGCATCACAGCTCATAGCAACCTCCAATTCCTGGGGTCAAGCGAGTCTCCTGCCTCTGCCTCCCAAGTAGCTGGAGCCGTCATTGTTTTGGTGGGCCCAGGCTGGATTCGAACCCACCAGCT
>CAUYON010156276.1:0-23755 GCA_963573935.1 Arctocebus calabarensis
AACACCTTTAAATGTGAAATCCTTGACCTCTTCTCCAGAATGTCCAGTTCACAACAAATACTTTGTAGGCTTCTCCCAGGCACTCCTTAAAATTTTAGCATAACAAACCTCAGTTTAGGGTGACTCTTTTTTTTTTTTGAGACAGAGCCTCAAGCTGTCGCCCTGGGTAGAGTGCTGTGGCATCACAGCTCACAGCAACTTCCAATTCCTGGGCTCAAGCGAGTCTCTTACCTCTGCCTCCCAAGTAGCTGGGACTACAGGCACCCGCCACAATGCCCGGCCATTTTTTGGTTGCAGCCGTCATTGTTCTTTGGCGGGTTCGGGCTGGATTCGAACCTGCCAGCTTAGGTGTATGTGGCTGGCGCCTTAGTCCGTTGAGCCACAGGTGCCGAGCCTCATTTTTTTTTTTTTGCAGTCACTTATTGTTTAAGGTAACAATGAAGGAGCTTGTTAGGTTGGCCAAGCTAACCCCATCTTGACTGAAAAGCCATTTGGTGAGACTCTATTGCAGGTGATCAAAACTCAGATAAGAGAGAAATGCTGCAGGTTCCGTCAAGTTTTTGCACTATGAGAAATATGCTGACACAGCAACCCTCTGATACCCTGATAAGAAGAGCCTGCAGGAGAGTCCCAAAAATGAGGAGCATGTCTTGGATCCCTTGGTAAGACTTGTCTGTAAAGCCAGCTGCTTTTCTTTTTTTTTTGAGACGGAGCCTCAAGCTGTCCCCCTGGGTACTGTGGCATCACAGCTCACAGCAACGTCCTACTCCTGGACTCAAGCGATTCTCCTGCCTCCGCCTCCCAAGTAGCTGGGACTACAGGTGCCCGCCACAACGCCCAGCCATTTTTTGGTTGCAGCCGTCATTATTGTTTGGTGGGCCCCGAGCTGGATTCGAACCCGCCAGCTCAGGTGTACATGGCTGGCGCCTTAGCCTGTTGAGCCACAGGCGCCAAGCCATTCTTAAGCATTCTTAATGGCCAAGCTGTTAGAATTTCACAGGCCAGTGTCCCCCTGCCACTCTGTTGGGAGGAGGGCTACCCAGGGCAGAGCCAATGCCAGGACCAGGCCTCCCACCTTTGTATAGCTCAGCCGTCCGCTCCAACTCCTCTAGCCTCTTGACGAGTCCATCTGTGAGGATTGGGAAGAGAAGGGGGATCAGCAGGTCATGAGGGAAAAGAAAGAGCCAATGGGGGCGTCTAGGGCCAGGCTTGGGCAAGGCAGCTCCAGAGGAAAATCAGAGTCAACATAGGATGGGGATAGGGGGCCCTCAGGTCAGCTGGGTTCGGAGGTGTTTGTAAATGGTCGGCGGTCCCCAAGGTTGGACCCTGTGGGTGGTGGCTCCCCACAGCCAGTGGAAGGCCCTTGCCTAGCAGTTAAGGTCCTATACTTCTAACATGAAGCCAGCGAACAGGCACAGAGGGGGGCAGCTTGGGTCAGGAATTTTTAAGCAGGACAGAGAAGGGGAGCAGTGGAGACTAGGTCTGGGTTTTTCTCTGGGTAGAGTGGGTGGCTGTGATGGGTTACAGGGACAAGGGAAAACTTGGAGGCTCTGGCCACCTGGTGGCCTCCAGGCCCTGGCTCCCCAGTGCCTTAGCACCCAGCCAGGCGGCAGGAAAGGAGCCACGTACGCGTCGTACTGTTGTTTTTAGCTGGGTCATGGGACATCATGACAGCTTCAATTTTAGAAACCCTATTTAAGGCTAGGGAAATTGCAAGGTTTGGGGGGAAAAACACAACAACCAGTTCTAATTTCATCTCAACGACTGGTAACTACAGTAACAGGGATTTATAGGCACCAAGAGGCTGAAAATAGCAGCCGCCACTTTTGTACACCGCTTGGAACAAACTCAGACCCCACCCCCACGTCCCGAGCCAATAAAGCCCCATGTGTCCAGCTGAGCCTACAATTTATATAGGTATTTATATCTACCCCGACACATACACTGCAGAGCTGCTATTTATAAACTCAGGCTGGCGACGGCAGGAGCAGGACCAAGTGTTTTATTGGCCACCCCAGGGAGAGAACTCATGTTGGGGCGCGCGTGTGTATGTGCAAATGTGCATGCACCCAGCTTTCCCCAGTGCGCCTGGGCAGTAGTGCCATCTCCTAGAGCAAAGTGGGGGGGGGGGGGGGTTGAAGTGGGCTGGGGTAGGCGCAACTGGGGTATGGGGCTGAGTCTGTTTCTTTACTGGATGTAAGGACAGCCCAGCTGACAGCTGTGGGCACTCTCTGTGGGCTAGAGAGGCCTCTAGGACACACAGAGATGGTGACTTAGCCCCATAGGCTAAGGCCGCTAGTGAAAACCACATCTGCCTGGTAGGCAGCTGAGGTGCCACTTCTCCTTGAGCCGGGCTCGAGTATCCAGGGCCAGGGTTGGCTGGGAGGAAGGACTCACCATTGCACAAGATAGCCCGGCTCAGGCCCAGGGCATCCGCGGTCCCTGAGCTCATGTTCTCCACCAGCCGGTGTTTGACTTTCTTCAACACTGGAGCAAGGTGAGAAAGGAGAGTTTATAGCTGCCTCCATGCCACCCATGCCCCCAGCCCCATCACAACTCATGGGGAATGACTGGCAGGGGGCAGAAGGGGCTGAACTGAGGTTTGGTGCTGGGGTTGGCTCTGAAGTAGGGAGTGTCCAGTAGCGAGGGGGCTGGCCCCGCCCTATCCACACCTATTCCACAGAGGTGTTGGGAGCTTGAAAAGAGGCTGATATCTTTGGCCAAGAGTATGGTGTGTGACTAGTGGTATCGCTGAAAGCCCAGTGCTGCCCAGAGTCAACAAAGGCGACAGCCATCCAGGGAGAACCTCTTCCCCTCCGCTCTTCCACATCAGGACCTGGGGTGGCCCACAGGATAGGAGAGTGGAAGGGCTGATGCCCAGGCTGGTTATGTCAAAGCAACAGTAACAACCAAGGACCACTGACCTCAGAGCCCAGACTCAGTGCATATGACCAGCTTAGCCCTTGGAAAAGGACCTGGGTTGGAACCAAAGGGTTTAGAGGAAGAACTTCCAGGACAAAGTCAATCTGCCCTTAGCCTCTTTCCTTAGAAACATGGAGGTGGCAGCTCTGGCTCGAGGGTGTAGGAAAAGGGTCACTGGATTAAGAGTGGAGAGATGTGGGTGTGCTCATCCACATTAAGAGTGGAGGGATGTGGGTCTGACCTCCCTAGGTTTCAGGCTTTGATCTGTAATGTGTGTCCAGAGGACTCAAAAGCTACTGTCCAGTTCTTGAGTCTTGAAAGTTTCTACAGAACCAAGGCCCAGTCCCTCTAGCAGGAGGCAACTTGTCCCAGGGCATGGTGTGTGCAGAATGGCTGGCCTCTGACCCTCTGCCCAACACCCAGGCTGGTTCAGACCTTGAGTCTTCTAGTAGAAAGAGCTGCAGGGGCCAGGGAGGAAGGGGAGGGCAGGTGGGCATGAGGCACCAGGGCCTTCCCTTTCTCAAAGGTGAGGACCTGGGCCATGGTAAGCAGAGGAGCTGGCCTATAAAAGACAATGCTAGGGCAGCAAGGTCCCAAAGGAGGTGGCTGACCGGGTGAGGTAAAGCATAGGGCAGTGAGAAATCAGGCATGGGGTCCAAGAACAGCCATAGGGGAAGCCCCCCAGGTCCTCCCAGGCCTTTCAGATAAGCTTGGTCAGAAAAACATCAGCCCATTGCCACGTAACTAGTGATGCTATTGTCACAAAAGGATAGGACAAGGGCTGGGGGCTTGTGGAACCCCTGGACACTACTGTTCTGGCCCATCTTACCAATGTCCAGGGACATGCCCTGCTTGGGGTCCGCCTGCAGCTTGTTGTAGTGGATGGTCACCTCCCCCTGCAATAGCAGCACAGATGGACTTGTAATGGAGTCTCCTGAACCCCAAGCCCCTTCCATGCGAGGCCTGTCAGTCCTGGGATCTGTGGGTTATGAGAACCCTGAGCCCCAACAAGGTGCTGGGCTGAGGGCTGTGACCCTGCCTGCTCCCAAAGCTCTCCTTTCTCTTGCTCTCTGGCTTTGGATATTAGCATGAACAGGGCCTACATGGGCCCTGCAGCCAAGTGGCTTCTCATGTCTTGAGTTCCAGCCAGAGAACCCTCCCCTACACACCACACTCTAAACCTTTGCTATGTCATTCCCCCCACCCAGAACATCCCCTCCTGAGCTCCACATCAGCCCATCCTCAGGAGTCCCTCGCTTCATTCAACACACATACGGGAGCACTTTCTCTGCCTGCTGCTGGGTACCAAGGGGAAGGTATAGGGGCAGCCCCAGTGTCTCAGGGCCCACATCTAGCAGGGAAGGCTGATGTGAATAAAGGAATTAGACAAACTGCATTCTAGCAACTGCTAAGGAGAGGGCTTCTGAGCTGAGGTACAGGCTTTGCCCAAGAAGACTTCCCTGACCATGGGAGACCCATTGAGGTCACTCTCGTCCTTGAAAACCAAAGGCCCTTGAACTCAAGACCAAATCATTTCCAAGTATAAAACAGGATGTAGAAATTGAGTCCTGAAGGGAAATCAAAATGAGCCCATGCAGTCAGAGTTGGGGGTGAACTGCTCCCCCAGAATGTAACACAGTGTCTTGGGGGGAGGCACCCCAGAGAGCAGCTGTGGGGTGAAGGTGAGACCACTGCAGCTGGGAGCTGGACCCAGGCTCTGGTTCAGCTGTGTAACCACAGCAAATCACTTTCTCCCTCCGGACAGTGGCAGATAGGATGGTGACCCCTGCCTTACACCCTAATGTGGGAGCTGGGAAATTCTTCAATTAACATCAAGGCTGTGTAAAAATAAAGAGCTCTTGTCCTCAGGGTGACCTGAGGGGCAGGTTCCAGATAGGTCTCAAAAGACAGAGGGATCCTCTGAGCAGAGATGGTGGGGAGCGGGGGATACAGGAGGTGACACACACCTCTGCCAGAGGGAGCACCCTGAAACTGTCCTCCATGATCAGCACCTCTGCCCAACAGGTCATGCCCAGAACAGTGATACCCTAACTGTGGAGTGGCACCTGGGGTCTCAATGAACCATGTCATTTCCTTCTGTACAAAAGAGCTGAGACCTAGCCCCAGCTTCTGATTTGTCCTATGGCTACAGGGGGCTCTGCTAGGACAAGTTACAGGATTGAGACCTTCCTCCCTGCAGGAAGCAATGAAAGGGATTGGAGAGGAACAAAAGGATACAGGGGAGAGGGATGGAGAAGCAGCTGGAACAGGTCCCCAAGACACAGGGATGAAGTCAGGGCACGGAAGGAGGAGGAGTGGTGCAGACAGCTGGGGTGAGGGAGCTGCAACACCCAGCTGGGACCCTTGCCCCTGAGACTTTTAAGCCATCCTATGGCTTTGTGCCTCCCTCATATTAGTTGTATCACTGTATCGATTTCCCAACAGCTACTAGCCAGCCACACCGCTAGGAAATAGCAAAAAGGCTCCATGCTTGCTTCCAGGGTGGCCAAGATGCTGCCTGCCATCCAGGGACAGAAGGCCCCTATGGAGGGAAGCTTTGGCCAGGGGCAGCTAGGGGTTAGGGAAAAGCAGGCACCGTGTGATACGATCTACAGGACAGAAGACCAGCTGGCCTGGAAGAGGGGTCCCTGGATGTCTGTGAACCCAGGAGGACCCACTGGACTGAACGGCCCTGCAGGGATGGGGAAGGGACCTCCCAGGCCAGCACGGCCTAGAAGACATGACTAGGTGTCTACTGACCCTGATAGGTTCACCTTAGACTTTTAGCTTTAGCTCTAGCCCAGACTGGGGACATACTGGCTTGCCTAGAGGCACAGTTCTGAAGCTGTCGCCTCCCCTGGGAGCACAAAGGGACCTTGTGGTCTTATGGCTACTCTTTCACCAAGGTCTGGCACAAATCCTGGAGCACAATTAGTATTTATTGAATGAATAAAGGACAAACCAAAGGAGGCTGCAATGCAGCCTTGACCCTGTTGTGCCAAGGAGGGGAGGAGTGGGGGCCAATACCCCCTTCCAGGCTGTGGGGGCCTTGGCAGCCTAGAGGTCCCAGAAGTGGGTGTGGCTACTCTGCTCCCCTCCTCACCCCAGTCCAGCAGCAGCCCTCACCTTCACCTCCTGAATCATCTTTGCCACCTCCACCTTAGTTTTTCCTTTGATCGACCTGCCATTGACACCAGTGATCTCATCGCCAGCCGCCACTGTGCCATCCAAGGCAGCAGGGGTGTTGTCAAATACCTGTGGATACATGCAGAGGGACAGGGAAGGAAAAAAGGACTGAGATGAAAGAAAGACTGAAGGACTAAGATAACTTGCTCAGGCTGGTCTGGAACTCCTGAACTCAGGCAATCTATCGCCTCAGTCTCCCAGAGTGCTGGGATTATAGGCGTGAGCCGATGCGCCTGGCCTTGTGCCATCACATTTCTATGTGAAAAGTATTTTCAAACTTAACATTCATTCATGAACATTCGTTCAGTTGAACCAAAATGTCAACTGAAAGGAATGTGAGAACAATGACCAAAAAAGACACAGTAATGCATTTCAGAGACACAAGGTCTCAAAACATTTGTCTCCCATGTGCCCTTTCTCAGAAAGCTGCAAGAGGATATTCTCCACCCAGACGGAGGAGTCACCAGGAAAGTGACCCTAGAAAGGGAGGAATCCAAAAGGGGGGGGGGGCGCTCAAGGAGCAATGACCATAGGGTGGAAAGCAGACTGAAAGGAGCTGGGAAATGTCTGACTGTGAAAAACGAGAAGAAGCCAAATGAAATAAAGGGGAGGAAGGGGAGGAAGAGGAGGAAGGAAGGGAGGAAGGAAGACAGACCGACAGGTTCCTCAGAGTTGTTTCTACTAGAATGAGAGCTCTGCAAAGGTGGGGTCTTAGTATTTTTCACTTTTTATCCCTAGTGTCTACAATCAAGTCTGACCAGGCACTAAGAAAAAAGATTTCCTGAATAAGATATCTATTGGGCTAATACTGATTTAGCTAAAAATGCAAAATAACTATGTTAGAAAGATGTGGTAAGAGGAAGAGGAAGCAGAACAGTTTTAGAAAAGAGATATGCTTATCTACTGATGTAGGAAGAGTCCATAGGTGTTTATAAATAATATGTCAAGAAGTAACGGGAACCAAGGACGGAGGCTTGCTTGAACCCAGGTGTTCAAGACCAGCCTGGGCAATACAGTGAGACCCCATCTCTACAAAAAACTTAAAAATTAGCTGGGCAAACATGTGTACCTTCTAATATTCTGGAAAAAAGAAAAAAGTTCAGCTGGGCATGGTGGTGCATGCAAGTAGTTCCAGCTAGTTGGGAGGCTGAGGGGAGAGGATCACCTGAGCCCACAAGTTCAAGGTTGCAGTGAGCTATGATTAAACCACTGCACTCCAGTCTGGGCAACATAGGGAGACCCTGTCTCAAAAAAAAAAAAAAAAAGAAGTAATGAGATAAGCATCTTACTGATAAAGCAGAAACCTATGCCTATAGAACAGCTAAGGGGGAATGGGTAAGAAGGGGTAGGGCAGTGGACTGCTATTATTTGACAGAGGCCCTTCCATGCCCTTGACTTGTTAGAGGCAAATCATACGACACTTTGATAAAAACAAAATTGAATTAATAAAAATCGATTCTGTTATTTTATAACCACAGTTCATGCTAAGCAAATCTGACCCCTAGGTCCCTACCAGGTGGGGAGGAAGAGATGGCAGAGAGGCTGAGCAGGCACATGGCAAGGAGACAAGGCCTCTTTAATGCCTCCTGGATCCAGGAAGCCAAATTACTCATAAAGGCAGCATGTTGGGCAAAGGCAGACCAGATCCTGAGATTTTCTGTCTTTGAGGATTGGAAGTAACCCCTTTGCAGGATCTTCACAGAGATGACAGCTTCCCATCTACCACCAATGGCTACTCAGTTGGACAGGTTAAAACAGGTCCTTCCAAGTCTACAGAAAGGTCATTGACTCTGATAAGACATACAGTGAAGGAGGGCTTCCAGCAGGTCTGCCTCCACTCCTGAGTCACAGCTGACAGAATATCACCAGCACAGCTCCCTCTCCAAGGGACCATAAAGTTGTTCATTACCACTAGCAGAACACCTGGGAAAATACAGCTGCCAGAAAAATAACAGCAGCTACTACTTAGCATTTCTTTCTTTCTTTTTTCTTTTTTTTTTTTGTAGAGACAGAGTCTCACTTTATTGCCCTTGGTAGAGTGCCGTGGCACCACACAGCTCACAGCAACCTCCAACTCCTGGGCTTAGGCGATTCTCTTGCCTCAGCCTCCTGAGTAGCTGGGACTACAGGCGCCCGCCACAACGCCCAGCTATTTTTCTGTTTTTGCAGTTTGGCTGAGGCCGGGTTTGAACCCGCCACCTTCGGTATATGGGGCTGGCACCCTACTCGATGAGCCACAGACGCCGCCCTACTTAGCATTTCTAAGTGCCAGGCAGTGTATATATCATATTATTGAATTTTTGCAAGAACCCAAACTCACTTATGCTTACTTATTTTATTTATTTATTTATTTATTTATTTTGGAGACAGAGCCTCAAGCTGTCACCCTGGATAGAATGCTGTGGCACCACAGCTCACAGCAACCTCCAATTCCTGGGCTCAAGCGATTCTCCTACCTCCGCCTCCCAAGTAGTTGGGACCACAGGCATCCGCCACAACGCCCGGCCAGTTTTTTTTTGTTGTTGTTGTAGCCATCATTGTTGTTTGGCGGCCCGGGCTGGATTCGAACCCGCCAGCTGGGGTGTACGTGGCTGGCGCCTTAGCCCGTTGAGCCACAGGCGCCGAGCCTATGCCTATGCTTACTTATTTTAAATCCCCACTTTCCACACGATGAAAGGTCCAGAAAGGTTAAATAACTTGCTATTTGAATTTGAATTCAAATAGCATTTTTTGTTTGTTTGTTTGTTTGTTTTTGGAGACAGAGTTTCACTTTGTCACCCTCGGTAGAGTGCCGTGGTATCACAACTCACAGAAACCTCCAGCTCTTGGGCTTACGTGATCCTCTTGCTTCCGCCTCCCAAGTAACTGGGACTACAGGCTCCTGCCACACGCCCAGCTATTTTTTAATTGCAGTTTGGCAGGGGCAAGTTTTGAACCCACCACCTTTAGATATATGGGCCCGGCTCACTGAGTCACAGGTGCTGTCCTCAAATAGCATTTAAATTTAGGCCATTATTATTTCATAGTCTTCACAACACTTTACTTGGGCTATTTCCCAAGGCAGATGGTTTTGTTGGTTCTTTAAAGTCAAATTTTTTTTTTTTTGGTTCGCATTCGTAGCTCAGTGGTTAGGGCGCCGGCCATATACACCAGGGCTGGTGGGTTTGAATCTGGCATGGGCCTGCTAAACAATGACAACTACAACAAAAAAAATAGCTGGGCATATTGGTGGGCACCTGTAGTCTCAGTTACTTGAGAGGCTGAGGCAAGAGAATTGCTTAAGCCCAAGAGTTTGAGGTTGCCGTGAGCTGTAATGCCATGGCAATCTACTGAAGGCAACATAGTGAGACTCTGTCTCAAAAACTAAAACAAAAACAAAAACAATAATAAATAAAATAAAGTCATTTTTATTTATTTATGTCCATTATTTGCCAGGCACTACACCTGGTGCTGACTACAGTGAGAAAGCAAACTAGGACCCTACCCTCATAGTGCGGAGAGGCTGGTAGATCAGAAAGACAGAAAACAAGCAATGAGAAAATGACTACGTATGGTGATAAGGAAGAAGAAGGAAGAGTCTGAAATAGTAGAGAAAACAGGGCAGAGCTACACAGCGCAGGTCAGGGAGGCTCTCTGAGGGGATCAGGCCGTAAAGAATGAGAAAAAGCCATCTCTCCAGGATGGAAAAATGAATCCACCTCTGCCCCATCTAAGACCTTGCCCCCCACCTCCAAAGTACCCAATACCTGAACGATATAGAGGCAGGGACAATACTGGGCCCCTCCTCCAATGCTGATCCCAATCAGGTTCTGAGCATCTTTCTGCAGGGTCACCTTCCCAGGCACAGTAGGAATTCCACTAGAAAGAGAAGCAAATGAGGCTAAATCTCCTAGATGAAGGATGACTGGAAGGGACGGACCTGTTGTATAGCCTTTTCTCCCCCTTACTCTGCAGGAACCACAGCATTCTGTGCTGGATGGATATGGGATCAAAATCCAGTTCTGCCATTTATCAGCTATGGGAGTTGGGTAAGTCACACTCTCTGAATTTCAATTTCCTCATCCATAAAGTGGGAATGAGGCCCCTTTACCAGAGTTCTTTTTTTGTTTTATTTAGTTTTTTGAGACAGAGCCTCAAGCTGTCACCCTGGATAGAGTGCTGTGCCATCACAGCTCACGGCAACCTCCAATTCCTGGGCTCAAGAGAGGCTCCTGCCTCCTTCTCCCAAGTAGCTGGGACTACAGGCACCCGCCACGACGCCCGGCCATTTTTTTGGTTGCAGCCATCATTGTTGTTTGGTGGGCCCGGGCTGGATTCGAACCCGCCAGCTCAGGTGTACGCGGCTGGCACCTTAGCCCATTGAGCCACAGGCGCCAAGACCAGAGTTCTTATAAGAATGTGCATAGAAGGCACCAACACCAACCCACTCCACAGAAATGTCCCTCTTCCTAGGGCAGCGCCTGTAGCTCAGTGAGTAGGGCGCCAGTCCCATATGCCAGAGGTGGTGGGTTCAAACCCAGCCCCAGCCAAAAACTGAAAAAAAAGAAATGTCCCTCTTCCCTTTCATTCTTTCAACCTCTGAGCTAGGCTCTGTCTTTGTCACCTTCTCAGGCATGTGTAGAATACCATGGCTACCTCCTCCTCTTTGCCTGTTAAACTATCCACCTCCCATCTCTCAACTACTCTACTCATCACCTCTCAGTTTTCACTATAAATTAGCACTTACTGATGTCTTGTGGCAAATATTTTCCTTTATTCACTTGTCAATCCAAAAAACATTTGCTAACAACCTGTTGATGTTAAGTACCTTACTAAGTGCTAAGGACAGCAAAGGCTGAACCCAGTCCTTGCTCTGAGGAAGGATATATTCTAGGGTAGACAGATCTAATTTTTGAACATCTCTCCTAATTATCTACCCTGCAGAGGAAGGAATGTTTATGATATTCCTATTCACTCTTCAAAACCTGGCTCAACTGCCACCTCCTCTGTGAAGCCTTCCCTAACTGCACCAATAGAAGCACTACTCCATCTGCTCTGCCCTCCTCATTGCCAGCATGCTATTTACACCCTTATGACACTGAATCATAATTATCTGTTAATACGTCCACAGCCCCTTACAGATGGTGAACACTTGGGGAGGGAGGGTTCATTTCTGCTTCATTACAACACCTGATTCTTCCCTGAAAAGCAAGGGTTGTAAGACTTCAAAGTCCAAGAAAATGAGGGAGCCGGGGTTCCTGTACTCGAAGAACTTGGGGTAACAAAATACTCACAGTTTATCCTCCTCGATGTCATAATCCAAGTCTGCAAACATGGTTCCGAGAGTTGGAATGGGCTGGCTAACTGCCCAGCTCGGTAGGGGAATGGAGAACTGAATCAGGGAGAGAAAGGAGCGTAAGGTTTAGGGTCCTGAAGTGCCCAGGTGCCAACGCCACCACTACCACGCCACCCTTGATCCCAGAAAAAAGGGCTTTCCTCCTCCCCTCTGAAGGGGATGGGAGAGTCTCCCGGATCCAGGCAGGATCATTCTTACTAGGTACAGAGGGGTACTCCAGGCCAGAGCGATGCGCTCAGATCCCAAGGCCCTGCTCCACGGGTCTCCAGGTCCCTGGGAGCTGCCTCTGTTGCTCACCGGAAGCGCTGATCCTACAGGCAGGTCCGGACCAGGCAGGCACCTGAACCCACCTGCCGTTCCACCTGGCGGCCGCCGCGACTGTCGCGTCACTTCCGGAGTATCACGGAAGTCCCGCCTTCCCCCGTGGATATTTGCCCCAATCCCTGCAGGCAACCGTTTCTCCCCCGGCTCCCGGGTCTCCCAGAAGCAAGAACGAGAACAAGCATTGGCGGAAGCTCTCCTTCAGCAGGAAAAAACGGAAACAGAGGAAAGGTCTGGACAGGATGACAGCTCTTGACTCCGCCCTTTGCCCTATTGCTGGCGCCATCTTGAGAAGGGCAGGGTTTTCCCAGATTCCTCAGCGGCGCGCAGGGGACCACGCCAACCCGACGGCTGCCATGGCAACGAAAGCATCCTTGGGCTGGGGTTACCTTCAGTGAAGCTCAATGGACTGCAAACCGCTACACCTTCCTTCGCACACCTTTACCATTTCATCTTGGGGAAAGCCTGTGACTCCTTTGCTAGAGTAACGTTGTTGGAACCGGAAGGGCGCTTCGAGATTACAGCCCATGCCCAGTTTTACAGATGAGGATAATGTACCAGAAAGGGGAAGTGATTTTGTCCAGAGCCGCACAGAGTTGGTAGAAGGTCCAGATCTTGCCTTTGAGATTTGCGATGCCTACTGTAGTGCCCTTTGAACATCTGCGCACTAGACTGGGAGCAGAACAGGTGTATTCACCAACCTGCTAATTAAGGACAGATTGGACATGGTGCCTTCCTTTCCCTTTTTTGTGCCTTAGTTTCCCTATATGCATATGTTGAGGTAGATGTTTTCTGTGGCATTTGGTGAAAGATTCCTTGCACCCTCATATTCTTCCTTAGACCTGAGGAGCAGACCCCCCTCCCCCAGTCCCTTTGAGAGTCATAGCCCCCATTTACCTGAGCCTCAAGAAATACCATCAGTGCTTTCCAGCCCACGTCTGAATGTCATCTCTTTGCAAATTCTTCTGTTCCTGCATTTGTGTAAGTGGGTTCCCTGGAGGAGGTTGGCTGTCCCAGAGCCCAGCCCTGGCATCCACTTCATATGGGCAGCCTGAGGCCAGACCTATCCAGCTTCCTTCACTAGTTGTCCCAAGGGCCTTGAAGGAAGGAGAGATGCAGAAGGATGATTTTGCACATATCCCAGGCATTGACGGAAGCCCCACCCATCCCCCTTTAGGGAGCTAATCTTCCATAGGATGCTTGGAATTAATCAATGGGTGTCACTGTGACAAACAAGAAAAATGGATTGCTTTGTAATACCTGTTAGTGGGAAAATGTCATGACCCACATAACTTTTTAGTAGAGGGTCACCTGTGTCAGCCCATACAGCAGAGAAATCAGTTCTGGCTAACTGAGATGTCCATTTGGCACCACGAGTTTATTTTTTTTTTCTAGAGAGTCTCGTTTTGTTGCCCTCAGTAGAGTGCCATGGTATCATAGCTCACGGCTACCTCAAACTCTTGGGCTCAAGTATCCTCTTGCCTCCGCCTCTCAAGTAGCTGGGACTATAGGCCCCTGCCACAATGCTCAGCTTTTTTTTTTTTTTTTTTTAGAGACAAGGATCTTGCTTTTGCTCAGGCTGGTCTCGAACTTCTGAGCACAAACAATCTCCTTGCCTCGGCCTCCCAGAATGCTAGGATTATAGGTGTGAGCACTGCACTAGGTCTTGGACCGTGAATGTATTTGAGTGAAAGAAGGTTCAAGTATCTTAGTCCATCACCAAAGTAAGCACTTCTTGTCTTTCTAGCTGGACAGGAAGTCCCTTGGGGGAGGAGGACGGAGCCTTATCTTTTCCTTCTCTGAATTGCCCACAGAGCCTAGCACAATATCTGACTACAAATGAAGTGCTTGCAAAAATAGCTGTTCCATTTTACATGAGAGGACACTTACTATGAGGACAGTACCAGTGGTGAGCATTTCTTCTACAGGGCTGAAATCACAAGACCAAGTATAGGACCTGAATTTTGGTTTTGGAAAAATAGCACTCTCCAAACCCAAAGGCTTTAACATACACTGGGACTCTCCCATGCCAGGATGGTCTCAAATACCAGCTCTGTTGTCTTAGGTTGGGGATCTTGGGCAAGTTGCCCTTTATCGCTGAGCCTCAAATGTCTGTAGAGTGAGGATGTGATCCTTCCAAGACAGTAATTACAAAGATGAAAATAAAAAGGAGAAACGGGCTCGGCGCCTGTGGCTCAAGTGGCTTAGGTGCCAGCCACACACACTGATCCAGCCCAGGCCCACCAAACAACAATGACAGCTGCAACTAAAAAATAGCCGGGCATTGTGCAGGCGCCTGTAGTCTCAGCTACTTGGGAGGCAGAGGCAGGAGAATCACTTGAGCCTAGGAGTTGGAGGTTGCTGTAAGCTGTGATGCCACAGCACTCTACCCAGGGTGAGAGCTTGAGGCTCTGTCTCAAAAAAAAAAAAAAGGAGAAACGGTGTGAAAGTGCTTTGTGAATGGGTCACATAGAACAGATGTCAGATGGGCAGCGCCCGTGGCTCAGTGGGTAGGGTGCTGGCCCCATATTCCGAAGGTGGCAGGTTCAAACCCAGCCCCAGCCAAACTGCAACAACAAAAAATAGCCAGGCATTGTGCCGGGTGCCTGTAGTCCCAGTTACTCAGGAGGCTGAGGCAAGAGAATCAATCGTCTAAGCAAGAGTTGTGATCTGTGACACCACAGCACTTTATCAAGGGCAATAACGTGAGACTCTTGTCTGTAAAAAAAAAAAAAAGAAGAAGAAGAAGATGTCAGAGGTTTTTGTTGTCCTTCCTTGTAATTATTTTCCCAAACATCATCAGATGGCAGGGTGATGGCACACTTAGAGGGCCTTAAGATGCTTAGGTCTTGGCGTCAGACTCATCTGGGAAGTGTGTTTATTTATTTATTTATTTATTTATTTGCAGTTTTGGGTCAGGGCTGGGTTTGAACCCACCACCTCCAGCATATGGGGCCAGCGCCCTACTCCTTTGAGCCACAGGCGCCACCCTGGGAAGTGTATTTAAATGCAGATTCCTGGGTTCTTCTCAGACACCTGTTGGGTCAGAATACCTGGGGAAGGGGAGGGCTTGAGGTTGCAGTTTCACCAAGCTCCATGGGTGACTTTGATGCTTGCTCCACTTTGAAGACCACTATGTCAGAGGCTCAGAACCTGCAGTTTCTATGCACACTCGGGTGGGTCTGCAGGGCAATCCCTGCCCAAGGACCTCACCATCTCACATGGAGCCCAGAGTGTTGTGTGGACCTGGAGAAGGGGCTCCCACCCAGGCCAAAGGCCAGATTAAGCTTCCTGGGAGAAGTGGCATCTCTGCTGAGTCCTAAAGGACATGCTAGTGGCGCCCTTGCTGAGAAAAAGGAAAGGCACAAAGGCTTTCCACGGCAGGTGGTGCCCTCAACCCCTAGTGTGTATCACATTCACCTGAAGGGTTTGGCAAACTGGATTGCTGGGCTGACGTCCAGTGTCTGGTTCTGCAGGGCTGGGTTGGGGGCCAAGAACATGCACTTCTAAGGTCCTAGGTGATAGCGAAGCCACTGGTCTGTGGATGAATCTCTGTCTTCAAGGAATCACAGTCTGGTGAGGGAATCCGATAGCTGGGGGCAGTGACTGGCATGATCGGACCACTGTGCTGGGGGGAGACAGGGATAGCCCCTCCTCTGTTGGAGTCACAAGTAGGAAGGGTCCAGCAAGGGCTTTGGAGAGGATTGCTGGAGCACCTTGCTCAGGACTGGTGTGCTTCTGGGGGTCAAAATCAGGGTGAGGACCTTCATACATTTCCAGGAGGCCGAGCCCAGGGCAGATGTTCAGACCCTCCTTTTCAGCTCCATCCTCCTCCTTCCTGTTGCGTCAGCTGCTGAAACTCTCCAGGCAGCTACATGATCTCTCTTGCAACCTGACCCCGCCATGTATGAACCTGGGCAAGTCCCAACCCTCTCTGGGCCAGGGTTCTCCCCAAGATTCCATCCCTGGGACTTTGAGTCTCAGATTCAAGCCAACAGAGCGCAATCCCGCCGCCCGTATTCCTGGGGATGTGCTGCCACCTGGTGGCTATCTGGAGAAATACCTCCTGGAGCACCGGAACAGCAGCAGTCTCCACCCTTGGACACCTGCCACCATCACCACCAGTTGACTCAGGGCTGAGTGGTGAGCCCAGAAGTCCTTACAGTTTATGAATGATGGGTGAGGCTGGTCATGCGCACTCTGGGCCGCCGCCGCCCTCAGCCCTGTAGTTACCCAGCACTAGCCTGAAGCCCTCATAATGTAAAGGTCCAGAAACCAGTGTGGGCTGGTGGGATTCCTCTCATTTCATTGGCAACTTAGAGATTTAGAGAGTGGGTTTTCAAGTCAAGCAGGTAACACAATACCAGCAGCTAATTCTCCGTGTTTACTGTGAGCAGGCCCTGAGCACAGCAGTTTCCGTTCTTTACCTCATGTGAGCCTCATAGTGGCCCTTAAATGTGGGTGCAACTCATTCACTCATTCATTCAATATTTATTGAGCACTTACTATACCCAGACCACATGTCAGGGAATGAGACAAGCCCCCTGCTTAGCAAAGAAGCAGGCTAATTCCAGGAGCAAGAAGTGGGGGTGTTAAGGATGCTATAAAATGGGGGAGGGGTGGAAAGGTGATGGGAGTGGAGATGAAAATATGTTATTGTTACGCAACTGCACAAATGCGCAACGCAGGTGGTGATTGGGCTTTTGCTTGTTAACCAGCTCCTTGTCTGTCTCCCCACACTGCCTTGAGGGCAGGAACCTGGCCTGCTTGAGTCACACCTCAGTTCCCAACACTTGCACACTGCCTAGTATGTGGCAATGTTCACCACCCATCTGATGAATGAGTAACTATGTCATCAAATGTAGGAGGCCCAGCTAGGAGGTGGCCAGAGAGAGTGGAAGCCTCAAATGCTGGAATCAGAAGCCCAGCCTCTATTTGGCTGGCCCTAAGGAGCCACAGGAGACTCCAGCAGGGGAAGCAGAGAAGCACTCAGATCCGTGTCTGGCTGGAGCCCACTGGCCACCACAGACAGACTGAGGGATCCAGAGCAACCCATTGGTGGAGGTAGGAGTTGCTGTCTCCATAGGCCTTTTTTTTTTTTTTTTTTTAAGACAAAGTCTCACTCTGTTGCTCAGGCTAGAGTGTGTGGCATCATAACTCACAGCAACCTCAAACTCTTGGGCTCAGGAGATCTTTTTATCTCAGCCTCCTGAGTAGCTGGGATTACAGGCACCCCTCACAATGCCCAGCTAGTTTTCTATTTTTAGCAGAGATGGAGTCTCATTCCTACTCAGGCTGGTCTCAAACTCCCGAGCTCAAGTGATCCACCCACCCAGTGTGCTAGGATTACAGGCATGAGCCACTGGCACCTGGCCTGTACCCACGGTCTTCAGGCAAGGTGGGGGAACAGGGCACAGGGGCTATACAACTGGGAAACTGGGGGGCAGAAGGGAGTCCTGGCAGGGTGGGTCAGCCTCAGGGATAATGGGTAGGTAGGAGTCAGACTTTTGAAAGTATCTCCCACTAGGATGGCAGTAGGTGGAGGCTGGGGAGGGGACTAGAGCCGCTCAAAGGCATTTACATCTTTCTGGAAGCCCTCCCTGGCTTTGATGAAGTCCTAGACCTCACAGCCCTTGGGGTGCAAGGCAACTCTCTCCCCTTTTCTTAACCACATTTTCTAGTCAATTACCTCCAGCCAGAGGTGGGATGTGGGCTTCCGTGGGGCGCCAAGTCCCCCCAGCCACCTCCAGAACAGCTCTATTCCTGGCTCAGCTCGACTGTAATGGGCTGATCTCTGACCTCCCCCTGCCCCCCGGCCCCCAGCGCTCTGCCCCCTGGGTTAAGTCAGTAATGAAAGCTGGTGGGAGCCTAGGGGGGTGGGGAGGAGAAGGACAGTGCCCGATTGTTCCCACCCCTGGCGGCAACATAACCATGCTGCAGAGTGGCTGCCTCTTTGAGCAGCCTCCTCTCTCTCTCTCTCTCTCTCTCTCTCTCTCTCTCTCTCTCTCTCCCCCCCCCTCCTCTCTCTCATTTGGTCAGGGGTTCCCAAACCCACATGGACACCCCACATCCATACCACACCCAGAGATTCTGAATTAGCGGGGCTGGCTCGGGGTCCCATGGTTCAGATATGGGCTAGAAGCCTGGTAGGCACCCACTTTGGAAAGATTCCTGGATGAGAGCCAGAGGCCTTGGGTGTCGCTGCACCACTCTGAGCCTCTGTGACCTCAAGTGTGAAACAGGGTCTTTGGGCGCTAAGAGCAAGGCCAGCCCACAGATCATGAGGATGACACGTGAGAACCAATATGAATGCATCTGGTCCCTCCTTTTTCCTGGAGCCCACCACACCCCTGCCTTCAGTACCCATAAATGCAGGAGTCGGGCTCTCGGTTTCAAACCATCAGGCTCGGTGTCCATCTCTGCACCTGTAAATCCCACACTGGTCTAAGGACTCTAGCGGTGCACTTAGCCTTGACGTTGGGTAGGGCACGTGCCCACCTTGCTCTTCTGTAGGAGCGTCTCTTGAATGCTTTCCTCTTTCTTACTGATTTTTAGAATCAGCTTGATAACCTCCACCAAAAATCCTGTAGGGGGTTGAATCAGGATTGAATTGAATCTAGACATTAATTTGGGAGGAACAAACATCCTTTGATGTTGAATGTCCCTTTGCAAGTTAACAGTTGTCTCTTGTGTTTATTTAGGCCTTTTACTTCTTATTAGAGAAATTTTCAAGTATATGAACTCAAAGAGAAGATAATGACACTCTTTGCAACCTGACACTAAGTGTCCCAGTGACCCCTCCTGGCCATTCTGTCTTCAGCTACTACCCTGTACATTCTATGTTTCTTCTCCCTCTCCGAAGTTTCTTATCATGAAGCAGATATTTGGGGTCTTCCTTAATGTCTCCAATAACATTTTAATCTAAGTTTTTTATTTTATTTTATTTTTATTTATATATTTATTTTTAGAGACAGAGTCTCACTTTGTTGCCCTTGGTAGAGTGCCATGGCATCACAGTCCACAGCAACCTCCAGCTCTTGGGGTGAGGCGAGTCTCTTGTCTCAGCCTCCCAAGTAGCTGGGACTACAGGTGCCTGCCACAATACTGCAACACGTCGCTATTTTTTTTTGTTTCAGTTGTCATTGTTTTTTAGCTGGCCTGGGCCTGGCGCCTGTATGTGGCTGGCGCCCTACCCACTGAGCTATGGGTGCCACCTTAATCCAAGTTTTAATTTCCCAATAATTATAGACTCACAGGAAGTTGAAAAAATAGTACAGAAAGGTCCGGGGTACCAAAACATCTTACATAGCTGCAGTACCTGATCATTACTGTGGAATTGACATTGGTGCCATCTACAAACCTTATAAGAGATTACTACTCTTTATGCATTTGGGAGGGGGCGGGAACATGTGTTTGTGGGTGTGATTCTATGTAATTTCATCATGAGTAGATGTATGTAATCACCACCACAGCCAAGGTACAAAACTGTTCTGTCATCACAAAAACACCTCTCATTTATTCTCTCTTTTTTTTTTTCAAATTTTATTTATTTATTTTTTTAGAGACAGGGTCTTGCTCCGTCACTCTTCCTGGGCTGGAATGCAGTCTCATGATCATAGCCACCGTAACTCTGCTGTAACTTTGAATTTTTGATCTCAAGTGATCCTCCTGCCTCTGCCTCTCCAGTAGCTGGGATTACAGGAATACACCCCTACCCCAGCTAATTTTTTTATTATTAATTTTGTAGAGAGAGCAGGGGCTGGGGAGGGTGGCTCACTATGTTCCCCACTGGTCTCGAACTCCTGGCCTCAAGTGATCCTCCCACCTTGGCCTCCTGCTGAGATTACAGGAGTGAGCCCCTGGGCCCAGCTGAGGCTTCTCTTCAGAGTCATTCTCATCACCTTCCTCTCTCTGCCCCACCCCCTAGCAATCCCTAATATGTGGTCCACCTCCATAGTTTGTCTTTTTAAGAAGGTCACATTAATAGAGTCCCCCAACATGTAACTTTTCGAGATGAGCTTTATTCACTCAGCACAGTTCTTTGAGCTCCATCCAGGTTGTTGCCTGTATCTATAGTTTTCATTCCTTTTTATTGAAGAGAGTAGTATTCCGTGGTGGTACTAGTTTGTTTAACCAGTCACTCACAGAAGAGCAATTAGTTTGTCTCCAATTTTTGACTATCACAAATAAAGCTGCTCCAGCAATTATGTATATATTTTTGTGTAAATATGAGTTAATTTCTCTGACATAAATGCCCAATGTTATTCCTGGGTCCCATGGTAAATGAATATTTAGGGGGTTTTTTTGCAGTTTTTGGCCGGGGCCAGGTTTGAACCCACCAACTCTGATATATGGGGCTGACGCCCTACTCCTTTGAGCCACCGTTGCCGCCCTAGACCATAAAATATTTTATTTTATTTTATTATTTTTTTTTTTGAAGTTTTTGGCCGGGGCTGGGTTTGAACCTGCCACCTCCAGTATATGGGGCCAGCGCCCTACTCCTTGAGCCACAGGCACCACCTGAATATTTAGTTTTTGAAGAAACTGCCAAACCATTTTCTAGGACAGCTGTACCTCAATCACATTTTATGTTCATCTCTATAAATATTTTGTTACATTTAATTTTTATTATTATTGTAAATGGAAGTTTCTTAAAGATTATATTTTGTTATCTGATGTTTATAAATGCAATTGCTTTTTATTGAGATATAATGTATACACCAGAAAAATTCATCATTTTGAAGTGTAGGATTCAGTGGTCTTTTCTTTTTTTTTTTTGAGACAGAGCCTCAAGCTGTCACCCTGGATAGAGTGCCGTGGCATCACAGCTCACAGCAACCTCCAATTCCTGGGCTCAAGCGAGTCTCTTGCCTCCACCTCCCAAGTAGCTGGGACTACAGGGGCTTGCCACAACGTCTGGCCTTTTTTTTTTTTTTTTTGTAGGTTGCAGCCACCATTGTTGTTTGGCGGGCCCGGGCTGGATTCAAGCCCGCCAACTCAGGTGTACATGGCTGGCGCCTTAGCCCGTTGAGCCACAGGCGCCGAGCCCAGTGGTCTTTATTATATTCACAAGGTTGTACAACCATCATGGCTATTTAATTCCAGAACTTTTGCATCACACTGAAAGAAACCTTTACTCAGGAATAGTCCCTCCCATTCCCCCTTCTCCCCAGACACTGGCAACCACTAACCGACTTTCTGTCTCTAGAGATCTGCCTATTCTGGACATTTCATATCAATGGAGTCGTTTATTTGTGACCTTTTCACTTAGCATATTTTCAAGGTCCACCCATGTTGTAGCTGCAAGTAGTTATTGATAATTGATTTGATATAGAAGCAATCCTGTATCTCTGCTCAGTTTCTTTCATAGTTCTAATTCTTTGCCTATAGATTATTGTGGAGTTTTCTATATAGACAATCATACTGCCTGGAAATAGTGCCAGTTCTGCTTCCTTCTTTCCAGTCCTGATACTTTTTTGTTTTTCATGTCCACTGTCCCCACTAGGACCTCAGGAGCATTGTCGAATAAATGCACGCTGAGGGGTAAACTTGTCTTGTTCCTGATCTTCAGAAATGTGTCCACTGTCCCTTTAAGAACTAGCTTTGTGCTGGGTTTTGCAGATAATCTTTAATCACTTTAAGGAAGTTCTTGTCTTTTTTTTTTTTTGGCAGTTTTTGGCTGGGGCTGGGTTTGAACCCACCACCTCCAGTATATGGGGCCAGTGCCCTACTCCTCTGAGCCACAGGCACCGCCCATTAAGGAAGTTCTTTTCTAGCCCAAATGTTTGCTAAAACATTTTTATCATTCTATAGATGTTGAAGTTTATTTCCTGTGCCAAGATGATCCTATGACTTTTATCTCTTAATTTATTAATAAATTACATTGATAGATTTGGGGATATTAAACTACCCTTGCATAGGATAAACTCAATTGGTTTATGATGTATAGATCCTTTTTATGCGTTGTTGGATTTGTTTTGCTAATATTTTATTTAGGATTCTTGCATCTAAAAGTCTCTAGCGTTCCTGTGCATGTATTTTGCAAACGGGAAAGAGCTGTCTCTGTGTCTCACAGGTCTCTCAGGGTCCGCTTCTCTCCCTGTCCCCGTCTCTTTCTCAGGCTCCTGCTCTGTCCCTCCCAGGCATACTGCTTTGGGCCTAGGTGTGTTTGGGGAAGGGGATAGAGAACTGGGACCCTGAGAGTCAGAGAAAACTGTGGCTCCCCAAACTGATCAAGTAGCTATTGCTCCAGGGCCCCTCGTGGAAAAGGAAGGCTGGACAGAGTCCTCCCTCTGCTTCTCCTCAGCCCCTGCACCCAGCCCTCCAGAGGAAGTGGCTAAAAAGGGGCTCGGGTCAGGGGTTAATGACCCCATTGTGCTCAGGGCTGACGGATAGCCCAGCTTGTCACTGGCTGGCAGAGTTTCAGCAGCCCCAGGGAGATCCCTCCTCCTCCCCCTCACTGGAGGGAGGGTCCCTGCTGGCCTTTGATGACTATTGAGGGGCCACCCGCCCCACAGGGGGGTGCCAGGCCAGCCTTTTCAGTGGAGTCTGGGCTGCTGCCTCCCTGCCATCCCCGCATGCAGCCCTCACCTCCTCTCCCCACACCCACCCATCTGCTATGCTGGCCAGAGCCATGGTGGGGCGTCTGTTGGGCACCCGCCCCAGCCCTGCCTCCTGGACAGTCAGGTCCTCAAGAGTGATCTGGTGAGGCCCAGCTCTTCCACATATTGGAAGGAGATACTAAGCGGATGACTTGGGCAAGGACACGACCAGGAGTAGAGCCAGGGCCTGTGACTTCCTGCTGAAACGTGCCAGGATGGGGTCAGCGCTGAGCTGGGTGCTGAGCTGAACCAGATGCTGCCCCTCCCTCGAGGGGCTCACAGGCAGTGGGTGGGGGGTCTGAACTGAACATGATGGGTAGGCGTGGCAAGCCCAGTAAGTAAAGAGGACAGCAGATGCCAGAATGGGAACCCCTGGCCAAGCTAGGATGTCATTCAAGGAGGCTGGTTCTCAAAAGGGGAGTAGAAGTTAGACCAGAGTAGATGGGGACAGCAGCAAAAGGCATTCAAGGCAGGGGAACACTGTAACCAGAGGCGCAGAGTAAAACCAGCTTTGTGTGTGACGGCCACAGCAGTTCGGAGATGAAGCTATGTGAGCTGGCAGGAGCCAGTTTTTCTAGAGGCTGCTATGCCATGTTCAGATGTTTAGACTTGGCAGTTTGTCACCTGAGTGGGGAAAAGAGTTAGAGCCAGGTTCTCATCCTGCCTCTGTTCATCCATCCATTTTTTAAGTCATTCAGCTCATGGAACAGCAAGGTGACGCCGGGCAGGTCACTTCCTCGTGAACAGCCTCCCACAAGTCCTGCCCTGTGCTGCCTGGCCCCAGCCCCGCCCGTGGAACTTGGAAGAGAGGTTCCACTCCACCTGAGCCTCTCTGATGTCTTAAGAGAGGAGGCCGGAGCATAGCAGGTGTGCATGAACACATCTCAGTCCCAGAATGTTGAAAATGGGGTGGGGGCCAGGAGTTTCAGGACAGCAGGGAGCATCTCTGAGCCACATCAGCCCTGGATGATCTATGGGGGACTTCTTGTCCGCGAGGGAAAAAACCTCTCTATGTTGATTGGACTTTGTTATTTATAGTCAAATGCATTTCAGATTCAAGCTCTTCGGCTCAAGCTGAAGATGCCAAAATACACTCCCAGAACCTTTATGTCCATGTGACCTTCCAGAAAAAAAAAACGAGACTCTCTCTTAAATATGGGGCATGTTCCTTGCCTTCATTTCCAATCACTTTCAGATTTGAAAGCGTTGATTGCAAAAATTTGGAAATGTCCGAAAAGCTAAAGCGCTAAAATTTTTTTTTTTTTTTTGTAAGACAGAATTTATTCACAGAAAAGAAAGAAAAGAATACAGAAAACATTAAGGCATCTGTTAGAGGGAGAAAATTCTAGTGGGGAGAGAGAAGCTCTCTCCGTTTCTCTCCCAGTCTTTC
>CAUYON010156280.1:0-12284 GCA_963573935.1 Arctocebus calabarensis
TCATTAAATGTTTTTATTTTTATTTATTTTTTTTGAGACAGAGCTTCAAGCTGTCACCCTAAATAGAGTGCCGTGGCATCACAGCTCATAGCAACCTCCAATTCCTGGGCTCAAGTGAGTCTCCTGCCTCTGCCTCCCAAGTAGCTGGGACTATAGGTGCCCACCACAAAGCCCGGCCATTTTTTGGTTGCAGCCGTCATTGTTGCTTGGCGGGCCTAGGCTGGATTCGAACCCACTAGCTCAGGTGTACGTGGCTGGCACCTTAGCCACTTGAGCCACAGGCGCCGAGCCATTAAATATTTTTAAAAGAAAGTATAAAAGCATGACAAGAGAGAAAAATACTTTACCATCTTTCCCATCTCACCCTCTTCCTCCCACCCCAGAGGTAGCCCTTTCTCAGTTTGGGGAAAGTCCTGTCACACTTTTCCTAGGTTTTCTCAGACACGTAGGTGGACATGCACAAACACACACACACAGTTTTATTTTATGCCAAGAGATCATTCTACATGTATCTTCACCTGACAAATATAAGTATCTAGTCACTTAATTATTATATGGACTCCATGACTAGGCTTTGGGGTCTCTGCTTTATGGAGGCTGAGGTGGGTAGATTGCTTGAGCTCATGAGTTTGAGACCAACCTGAGCAACAGCAAGACCTCATCTCTACTAAAAATAGAAAAAACTGAGGCAAGAGGATTGGTAGAGCCCAAGAGTTGGAGGTTGCTGTGAGCTATGATGCCACCGCACTCTACCCAAGGTGACAGATCAAGATGCTGTCTCAAAAAAAAAAAAAAAGGCTCGGCACCTGTGGCTCAACGGGCTAAGGCACCAGCCACGTACACCTGAGCTGGTGGGTTCGAATCCAGCCTGGCCCGCCAAACAACGATGACAGCTGCAACCAAAAATAGCCGGGCGTTGTGGCCGGCGCCTGTAGCAGGACATTGTGGCCAGCTACTTGGGAGGTGGAAGCAAGAGACTCGCTTGAGCCCAGGAATTGGAGGTTGCTGTGAGCTGTGATGCCACAGCCCTCTATCCAGGGTGACAGCTTGAGGCTCTGTCTCAAAAAAAAAAAAGGATGTTTACCCAAGATCACCCACATCTTAAAGAGCTGAATTAGAATCTGAACTCAAGACTTTCCAAAATTTATTTCAATTACAGTGAAGCTATACAGCGAACCAAAGCTGTCTTTATCACCCCCCTAACTTTATCCCACCAGATCACAGAGAAGGGGAGAGGGGTGTGTGTGCGTATTGGGAGAGGCGATGTGCTTGTGATATGACCAGAGTCGTATTAGGGGCTTTGGGAGACACAATGTAAAGGAGGAAGGACCCTCACCCCCAGGTCACTTCCAATTAACCCAAAGAAACCAGGAGCCTCTCTTGAAGCAGTTTCATAACACGACAGGCTGTGTGACTTGGGCACCATCTAAAAGCTGACCACTGACGGGAGCTCAGCCAGGGGCTGGCATCCCTGCTTCGGGCTCTGGGGAGGACACAGGCCTGAGCCACGATGGGAAAATGGGAGAGATCTAGAGAAAGGAGAAAGAACATATTCTCGTTAAGAAATGGAGACTGTGGGCGGCGCCTGTGGCTCAGCTTGTAGGGCGCTGGCCCCATATACCAAGGGTGGCGGGTTCAGGCCCGGCCCTGGCCAAACTGCAAAAAGTAAATAAATAAAAGAAAAAAATAATAATAAAACAAAGAAATGGAGACAGTGACAAATGCTACACTCACCAGCAGCATAGGGGGCTTCATTTGGACTGGGGGTCAGGGACGATAGCTTCCTGAGAAAGGGACATTCCAGCTGCAACCTGAAAACTGAGTGGGCAGTGGCTGAAGAACAGGGGAAGAGAGACCTCGCCGGAGGGAACAGCGTATGAGAAAGTCTTGGAGCTGAGAGGGCTGGGCGTTGCGGACAGAGAAAGGAGGCCGGTGGTGCCGAAGAGGGCAGGAAGGGTGGGAGAAGGCTGGGTGGCTGGCAGGGGCCAGGGCATGCAGGGGCTGAGCTGTTAGGGTGGTCCGTAAGAGGGGAAAGGCATGATTGTCTCCTTTCCACAACCCTGACCATGGAAGAATGGCATCCTGCGCATCTAAGAGGCCAAGGTCAGGGCAGTAAGTGGCTTGGAAGCGGGGTTTGGGGTAGGTAGGCTCTGGGTAGGCCTGACTCTGTGAAGGTCTGCAGCTAAAAATGAAAGGTTTCTAAAGGGTGTTTCAAATGGCAAAATTTGAGAAGTCCTTTTTTTTTTCTAGAGACAGAGTCTCATTCTATTGCCCTCAGTAGAGGGCCGTGGCATCACACAGCTCACGGCAACCTCCAACTCCTGGGCTTAGGCGATTCTCTTGCCTCAGCCTCCCGAGCAGCTGGGACTACAGGCGCCCACCACAACGGCCGGCTATTTTTTGATGCAGTTTGGCCGGGGCAGGGTTTGAACCTGCCACCCTTGGTATATGGGTACCCTACCCACTGAGCCACAGGCGCCGCCCTGAGAAGTCCTTTATATGGAGTTTGAACAAAGCACAAGAGAGAAGTCTGATGTGTTCGTAGGGGAAGAAGTTGGGGAGGGTTTGGAAGGTAGGTGTCACGAGGAGACAGGTGAGCTGAACGAATAGACTGTTACTCAGCAAGGCTGGAAGGAAGGGCAGGATGAGCAGAGGACAGAGCAAAGGCAAAGGTGGGGTGTTCAGAATGTGCCTGGCTGGTGCAGAGAGCAGACTCAGATGGGTCCAAGCTCAGGCTCTGGAGGAGGGGGCATGAATAGGGCGCCGGCCCCATATACCGAGGGTGGTGGGTTCAAACCAGACCCCGGCCAAATTGCATGAAAAAATAGCCAGGCGTTGTGGCGGGCGCCTGTTGTCCCAGCTACTCGGGAGGCTGAGGCAAGAGAATTGCCTAAGCCCAGGAGCTGGAGGTTGCTGAGAGCTGTGACTCCACGGAGATAAAGTGAGACTCTGTCTCTGCAAAATTAAAAAAAAGAAAGAAAGAAACTGGGAGCAGCAGGATTAGGTGGCTGGTACTAACATGGCAAACTCACCTCCTATGCTCTTTCAGCCCAAGGAACTAGAGCCAGTCGCTTACAGCCCTTCCCCCTCTCCCACCAAACAAAGACACACATTTTGGGGAGGTCGAGTGGCAGATGGGGGTGACAGATCCTGTAATCTTATCCCCTGTCCTGGAGGCAGGAAGCCCTTTCCCCAGCAGGCTCCAACCTAAGACTGATGTTAAGACTGGGACTGAAAAACTGGTTTTCTCATCCACTGGGCCTCAGGTGGGCAGGATAAAAGCCAACCAGAGTCCTCCAGAGACAGTTCTAGCTATGGGATCGGCCCTTTAGATGACACAAATGAAACCCAATGCAACATAAAAGATGGCAGGAGGTGGCCAGGTGCTTATCTTATCTAGCAAACTCCTCCTTGGAACCAAAGAGAAGGAATAGAGCTTTCCTTGTTTTCCCTCCTTTTACTTGCTGGTTAATTGCCAGCCAGGGGTCTGCGGGGTGGGGGACTGTTGAGAGTGATTCTTGGATTTGTAATCTGGCCTGGGAGGCAGGCCGTTTCCCAGTCACCCTGGATTTTTAATATTTTCTTGTTGGAAATCACATCCTCAAGCAAGCTGTTGAGCATGGTTAGGGAGCACACCCAAACCGCCCCACAATGGACTAAATGCTCTTGGGAGGACAGAAAAGGTAAAAGAATGTCTTTGCTCAAAAGGCGTCTGTAATCTAGTCTCTTACTAACTGGTGGCTCCACGGGGCAAGATAGCTTAGCAACACCGGTAGGAAGAATTTCTTTTCTCCCAACAGTTTCAGCAGAAGTGCTTGGACTGACTATAGCTGGATCAGGGTGGATCACATCCCCACCCCTGGCCAAGGAAATGGAATAGGCTGATTGGCCACGTCTGGGCCCCATGTCCATTTCATATTTGTTCCATGAATAAATATGAAAGATTAAAGGCAGCAATATCATCATTTTATATTTGAACAATGGAGGAGCCTGAGCAGTCCTTGTTTTATTTATTTATTTATTCATTTATTTATTATTTATTTATTTATTTTTGAGACAGAGTCTCACTCTCTGACCCTGGGTAGAGAGTGTCATCATAGCTCACAACAACCTCAGACTCCTGGGTTCAAGCATTCCTCTTGTCTTACCCTCCCAAGGTGCAGGCTACAATGCCCAGCTAGTTTTTCTATTTTTAGCAGAGATGGGGGTCTCACCTTGCTCAGGCTGACGTCAAACTCCTGTGCTCAAGCAGTCCGCCACCTTGGCCTGCCAGAGTGCTAAGATTACAGATGTGAACCACCACACCTGGCCTGGAGCGGTCCTTTTTAAAAATCTACATCAAATCGTTCCACATCTGTGCCTGAACCCTCCCTCCCACGCAGAGGAAAAGCCCAAGTGCTTATTGTGGCCCACGAGGCTCTGTGTGATACGGACCCCCAGGCCAACCGAAGTTACTCGCTGACCTCACCTTCCGCTCATCACCCCCTTGTTCACTGTGTTAGGCCAGGCCATCCTGCTTAAAGATGCACAAATAACTACTTAAAGATGCAGGAGCCTCAGCTTTTTTGCTGATGAAATGGGGACTCATAGCAGAAGTCTGATATCTTCCTGCCCAGCAGTCCTCTTTTTTCTAGCAACTCAGTGGCACCCTCCCTGCCACCTCCACAGCTCACCCTGTGCTCAGGAAGTGTTACTCCCTCCCAGGTCCTGATATGGACAAGCGGCCCAGATATGGCCGATCAGAGCACCCAGCAGCACCCCAGACCCACTCGCAGCAGGTGGTTCAGGGATGATCATGGGACCCAAGTCAATCCTATGAGACCCAATCCTGACCTCTCATTGAAACTATTAGAAATAAAAAGCTGTCTCTCTGCTGATGCTGTTAGAAGGATAATGTAAGCCTTGAACCTCCAGAGCCACCCTGTGGAAAGAGAATCTACCTGTGAGTGAAACCAATGCCTGGGAAAACAGAGCAGTGAGATAGGAAAAGTAAAACTGGGTTCTAATGGCCTTGAGCCTCTGGATTCAGCCATCCCAGAAGCCCCCCAGACTTTGCGGTTACATACACAGTAGCACCTCCATACCTGAGCACTGCCCACACTGACCACCTCTGACCTAATTTTCATAGACCAGACATGCAGCACATACATGTGTCAGTACAGTAGGCCTAGTTCCTTGTGCTGACCACTGTATGTTGGCCAGTTTGTTATAGTCCTTTGGGTGGTCAACTCACAGCGGCTCTCCTGTGCTGGTAACTTCCCTTCTTTGCTCAAGCCACTTGAATTGAACTTCAGTCACTTGTAACCAGAAGACAGCTCTGAAAGGCTGCTGTCAAAGGGGTTAAATGAGATGGTGAATTATAAAGTGCTTAGCATAATATAATAAGTGCTCCCCCCAAAGGAAGTCATTATTATTAATATTTTATGATTCATCTTCCACATGCACATTTAAATGTTTTTACTTATAAAATTTTTACTTAAGAAAAAAAAACGCGGCTCGGCGCCTGTGGCTCAGCGGGCTAAGGCGCTAGCCACGTACACCTAAGCTGGTGGGTTCTAATCCAGCCTGAGCCCGCAAACAACAATGATGGCTGCAACCTAAAAATGGCCGGGCGTTGTGGCGAGCGCCTGTAGTCCCAGCTACTTGGGAGGTGGAGGCAAGAGACTCGCTTGAGCCCAGGAATTGGAGGTTGCTGTGAGCTGTGATGCCACCGCACTCTATCCAGGGTGAAAGCTTGAGGCTCTGTCTCAAAAAAGAAAAAAAAAAAAAACACTTAAACTTACGTATACTCGAGGCTGATAGTCACTTGGTACCGGTGTAGCCACACCTGGTGTTTTGATACTGAAACACTTCCGTAATAGTTGATAAATACACGTAGCACCATTCTGAATCTCTCACGTGCTCCCTGGCTCTCCAGGTGTACCCAACCCTTCTCCTGGAACTCTTGGGCTTATCCTACAATTAAGCGCCTAAAGGGTTAACTCCAGGCCCACCAGGGCCTCCTGTACCCTGTCTATGACTTTTAAAGCATCCTCCATGCTACATATTTTTAACATCACCTCTGGGTATGTCTATCACCTCTTCAGTATGCCTACTTAAATGGAAACACTAAATTACTAACAACCCTATGAAATAAGAACCTCACTTCCCCCCACCCACCCCATCAACAGTCATTGATAACTATGTAAACTCTTCTGATCTAAAGAGACCAGAGACATAATTTTGTGCAGTGGTAACGAAGCAGACATGGGCACCAGGCCAAGTCCTGTCTCTCTCCCTGCCTGTTACCTGCAAAGCCCCTACCCTTATTTCTACATCATGGTCTTATTTGTCACTCACAGTGGCAATCAGATATTCCTTTGTTTTAACACACTACGGCTGGCCTAACCCTTTCTCTATGGTGGGACATATGGTCTATTTTTGTTCAGCTTTTCAAATGTTAAAAACTGGCTCTGTTGCAAATTGAATTTCCATGTGGTGCCCATCTTTCTGGTAATAAGCAATGGATTTCCTTCCTGATTCAAACTACACTTTTGCAAATCACAAGACACAGTTTAACTTTTTTGTCTTTGCAAATGGTTTTTTCTGTTGTTGGTGCTCTTGGAAATAAGAATCCATGCACTGGATTATATAATGCTGCTTCAATAAATTATTTGACTCTAATTCTATAAAGGATTGTAAATGGCTTACACATACATATATATACACATTGAAATCAATACACAAGGTAAATCAGGGAGAAGGAAAAATAGGAGTATATCTGATGGGTATTGGGTTCAGCTGCTGGTAAGAGAGACCAGAAATAACAGCAGCTTAAACATAATGATGGTTATTTTTCTCTGGGATTAATGCAATCTGGAAAGAGGAAGTACAGAGCTGGTGTGGTAGCTCCACAAAACTGAGGATAGAGGCTTCTAGCATTCTGCTTTATTGTCCTTAGAATGTGGCTTCCATCCTCAAGGCTACCTCATGCTTCAAGATGACTGCAGGAGCTCCAGCTATTGCAGCCACATTTCAGGTAGCAAGAAGGGAGAAAACTCTGTAATCCCATCTTTTTTTTACAGAGCATTTTGGAAGTTCAAAGTTAAAAACTTCAACTTACATATCATTGACCAGAATTTAGTCTTAGCTATAAAGAAGGCTAAGAAATGCAATCTTTTAGCTGTGCACTGTGCCACACTAAATAAAATCAGGGCTTGGTAAATAGGAAAGAAGGGAGAATGGGTAATGGGTAGGCTAGTATTAATCTCTGTTACAAGTAAATACCGCCAGGAATTCAGCTGGTTCACAAACTGCCTACTATAAGGACCTTTGAGGTGTCTGGCTGCCAACTCGTCTCCGAGCACCATAGTGACAATAGCAGAAAGGGAATCCATGAATAAAATACCAACTGTATTTGAGCAAAGAAATCAAACCCATTGCGCAGGGGAAGAAAACCTATCTTTTCCCCTTGTGGAGATTAAAAAGAAAGGTCTACCGGAAGGTCTTCATGAGGAACACGTGGGACACGGTGGACATTATCCTCATGATATTTCCGCAATAATGAAACAGCATGATTCTGGGATTTGCTTCAAATATTCGGCATCAGGGAGTGGGTGGGTGTATAGCTAAAACCAGATGGGCCGTGAGTTGATAATTGTTGAACAGGGTGCTGGAGACATGGGAGTTTGCTACACATTTCCCTTCCCTTTGGTGTATATTTAACATTTTTCCATCATAAAAAAAAAAAAAGAATTTAAAGGCAGCAATAAATCCTTTCCCACAATTACTTTTTTAAAATATTCTTTTTAATAAACTTGCTTTTAAGTTTAATTGACAGGTGGTTTCTATCATAACTACTCCCTCGTATTTTTGGCCTTTTTATCTACTTACCTTATTTCATAACTTATTTTTAACACCTAATTTGCATACCGTATAATTCATCTTTTTTTTTTTTTTTTTTGAGGCAAGGTCTCATTCTGTCACTCGACTTAGAATACACCAGCGCCATCTTAGTTCACCGCAGCCTCAAACTCCTGGGCTCAGGGGATCCTCCTTCCTCAGCCTCCCAAATAGTTGAGGCTACAATCATGTGCCACCGTGCCTACCTAATTTTGTTTCTTTGTAAAGTCTCTCTATTGCCGAGGATAGCCTCAAACTCCTGAGCTCAAGCAATCCTTCCTACGTTGGCCTCCCAAAGCATTAGGATTACAGGTGTGAGCTATCACACCTAGTCAATTTATACATTTTAGGTGTGTGATTCAATGGTGTCTCACAGAGTTGTGTGGCCATCACCACAATCTAATTTGGAATACTTTCATCATCCCCAAAAGAATCCTCATATTTATCATTCTTCATTTTCCTTTCACCTCTGCCACGCCCCCCCCCAGATAACTACAAATCTACTTTTTGTGTCTATGCACTCACCTATCCTACGTTATTTCTTTTTTTCTTTTTTTTTTTTTGTAGAGACAGAGTCTCACTTTATCGCCCTTTATTGATAGAGTGCCGTGGCATCACACAGCCCACGGCAACCTCCAACTCCAGGGCCTTTGTGATTCTCCTGCCTCAGTCTCCCGAGTAGCTGGGACTACAAGCACCCGCCACAACGCCCGACTATTTTTCTGTTTTGCAGTTTGGCCAGGGCCAGGTTTGAACCCACCACCTTCAGTATATGGTGCTGGCGCCCTACTCGATGAGCCACAGGCGCTGCCTAATCCTGTGTATTTCTTATACATCGAATCACATAATATGTTTTTTGTAGCTAGCTTCTTTCAGTTAATGTGATGTCTCCAAGCTTCATCCCTGTTAAAATATACATCAGTACTTTATACAATTTTACATGCAAAGAATATTCCATTATATTGATAAACATTTTGTTTAGCCAACTGTCGACTGATAGACATGTGTGTTGTTTCCAATTTTTGGCTATTCAAAAACCCTTCTTGAACACGTTTCTATGTAGAAGTATGTTTTCATGTCTCATGGGTCTGTCTCTAGGAGTCCTAAGTTAAATGACAATTCTGTTTGATATTTTGAGGAATTGCCAAACTGTTTTCCAAAGTGGCTGTACCATCTTACATTCCCACCAGCACTTGGTATCTGCTACACCAGTGAGTGTGAAGTGATATCTAATTGTGGTTTTAATTTGCATTTCCCCAATGACTAATGATTTTAACCATTTTTTTTCTTTTCTTCTTTTTTTTTTTCCTGTGCTTGGCCAGGGCTGGGTTTGAACCCATCATCTTTGGCATATGGGGCCAGCACCCTACTCCTTTGAGCCACAGGCACTGCCCTGATTTTAACCATTTTTTAATGTGTTTATTGGCCATTGGTACATCTTCTTCAAAGAAATATCTATTCATTAAAAAAAAAGAAATATCTATTCAAATCCTTTGCCTACGTCAATTGGTTTATTTGTCTTTTTGTTGTTGAATTATAAGTGCTCTTTATATATTCTGGATATAAGTGCCCTAACATGTATATGATTTGCTAATATTTTCTCTCATTTTATAGCTTGTCTTTGGACTGTCTTGATGGTATCCTTTGAAACACAAAAGTTTTTAATTCTGATGAAATCCAATTTATCTATTTTTAATTTAGTCCCTTTTTTGTGTGTTTTTTTTGAGGCAGAGTCTCACTCTGTCATCCCGGTAGAGTGTGGTGGTGTCATAGCTCACAGCAACCTTATACTCTTGGGTTCCAGCGATCCTCTTGTCTCAGCTTCCCGAGTAGCTGGGACTCTGGGCACCCGCCACGTCACCTGGCCAGTTTTTCTATTTTCTAGTTCTTCTCAGCAAGGTTTTCCTTGCCATCCTACTTAACACCCTCCTCAGCATCCCCCAATACTGCCTACCCCTTTCCCAGCTTTATTTTCCTCTGTAGCACCTATCACCACCTGACAAGCTGCACATTTAACCTACTGTCTTGTTATCTATCTGCCTGTAAGGAAGAGATGAGCGTCTACTCACTGGAGTAGTTCCAGTACCTGACACCCATCTCTTTAACTGAACAATCAGTTAATCTGCTCTGGGTGTTCCATCTAACACATGGCCTTTTATTAACATAAACTGATATAAGCCAGAAAAGGACTTTGTTGGTTAATAGAGTTGAGAAAAATCTGGGGCTATGACAGCTTCAGGAATGGCTGGATCCTGGAGCTAAGTATCATTAAGACTCACTCGTTCCATCTCCTGGTTCTATTTTCCTCTGGGTTAACTTCACTCACAGGAAGCTCCTGGATAATTGATGGTCTTTGGCAGCTCCAGTCTCATTCTCCAAGCATAAAACAACCATAGCTTCTCCTTCTTCCCAATGATTCCTACTGGGTTTCAGTCTCATTAGACCAACTTGGGAGATGTGGACATTCCCGACCTCTGTAGACAGAGAATGCAAAGCTCTGAAAGGCTGAAAGTCCAGGAAGCACTCAGGTTAATATGAACCCTCTAGAGCAGTGGTTCTCAACCTTCCTAATGCTGCGACCCTTTAATACAGTTCCTGTGGGTCGCGACCCACAGGTTGAGAAATGATGCTCTACAGGCTTTCCAGTGAGGCCCACCCAAGCAACTCAGCCTCCAGTCCATTGGCCAGGTTCAATGGCCAATGAATCAATTGCCAGCTTCAGGTACTTCTGAGAAGGTACAGCCTTTAGCTCACCAGCCTCTAAAGGCAAGGGGCAAAGGGCTATGCAAAGCTTTGGGGTAATAGCACTGTACTTTAACTCATACCCCCAACCTCAAGAAATGGAGAAGAAGAAGTTGAGGACAAAGGCCAACCTACCTGGGGCAAAGCCTCTTTATACAGTTTTGCCCAAGGCTATAGTTTCCATTCAAATAAATCCCTCAGCAATAGTTCCCTGCAGGCCTTCCCCTCTTGGCACTATGGATATCTCTGGTGGAATGTGACAATCCTTTGTTGTGGGGGCTGTCCTGTGGGCGATAGGCTCTGCAGCGGCATCCCCAGTGCTCACAGCGCTACCGCCCCCAGTCAAGACAGCCAAAAATATCTCCAGACATTGTCACAGTCCCCTGGTGGGCAAAATAGCCCCCAGTTGAGACCCACTGCGTGACTAGTGTGAAGTCCCTTGAGAACAGTTTGTTTTCTTTACTGCAGTGTCAGCAGCCCAAAGGGCAAGTTCCTAGCACACAGTAGGTGCTTGATAAATATTTCTTTTTGTTTGTTTGTTTGTTTGTTGTAGGTTTTTTTTTTTTTTGGCCAGGGCTGAGTTTGAACCCACCACCTTCCGTATATGAGGCCAGCACCCTATTCCTTGAGCCACAGGTGCCACCCAGATAAATATTTCTTGCAGTGAATGAATAAATGAATGAATGGATGCCCGGAATGTGCGATACTAAGGACAGCACAGTGAAGAGCACACTGACTTTACCCCAAGAAGCTCAAAGTCTAGTAGAAGCCCCTGAGTGTTTCCAAAAAGGGGAACCTCCTGCCTGTCAGTGACGCTTCCCAGGAACTCACAAGCCAGTAGGTCAGAGGCGACCATGTCCACCATAGGCTTCATGTGCCTGCAGACTCAACAGCCCTGGTCAGGATTACAGTCACCAAAGGAACCAGGACAATGAGGCCAGCTTGGCAGTACGATCACCAGGAAAAATGAAATAACTTAGTCGAACACTTTGGGACCCATTCGCAACAATTCAATGGTTTGGCTTTCGTTGAGATATAATACACAGGGTGGTGCCTGTGGCTCAGAGGAGTAAGGCGCTGGCCCCATATGCCGGAGGTGGTGGGTTCCAAACTTAAAAAAAAAAAAAAGAGAGAGAGAGAGATAATACACACATATTAAAATTCACCCTTTAAACAGGTACAATTCAATGGTTCCCAGCAAGTTCACAGAGTTGTATAACCATCACCGCAATTAATTTTAGAACATTTTCACCACCCCGGAAGGACACTTGTACCCAGGAGCAATCACTCCCAATTCTATCCCTGCCCCCAACCTCTAACAAAACATCACCTGCTTTTTGTTGCTGTAGATTAATCTGCTCTGGGTGCTCCATCTAACATGTGGCCTTTCAAGCCTGGCTACTTTCACTTAGCATAATGGTTTCAAGATTTACCCATGTTTGGCTCGGCGCCTGTGGCTCAACAGGCTAAGGCACCAGCCACGTACACCTGAGCTGGTGGGTTTGAATCCAGCCCGGGACCGCCAAACAACAATGATGGCTGCAACCAAAAAAATGGCCGGGCATTGTGGCGGGCGCCTGTAGTCCCAGCTACTTGGGAGGCAGAGGCAAGAGACTCGCTTGAGCCCAGGAATTGGAGGTTGCTGTGAGCTGTGATGCCAC
>CAUYON010156281.1:0-125250 GCA_963573935.1 Arctocebus calabarensis
ATTCTCTTGCCTCAGCATCCCGAGTAGCTGGTACTAAAGGCTCCTGCCACAACATCTGGCTAATTTTTGTTGCAGTTTGTCTGGGGCCAGGTTCAAACCTGCCACACTTTGTATATGGGGCCAGTGCCCTACTCACTGAGCCACAGGCACTGCCTCCTTTTACAAACATTAAAAATTGTATTGGTTGGCTTAAAATTTCTCTTCCCTCAATTCTTTTCATTTCTTACATTAACTGTGACAACCAAAAGAGCAAAATGCAACTATGACTTCATCAAATATTATGGGTTAAACTCCATATACCACTCTACCTTTAATGTATTCAAATATCTTTATTGGCTTATCCTCTCCAAGATGGAACTGTGATGATAGCGCCATAGGTAGAACACATAGCTGTTATCCTGCAAAATGACCAGGTTCTATGCTAACAAAGGGAGCATGTACACGTGAGACACATTTGCTGTGCATTTTATGTTCGTTTATGAATTTGTTGGGGATCATGACTGAACCTGATAAAGGCCCAGAGTGATAAACTAGTCTATCCTTAGGAGCTAGGGGAGCCAGAAATAATTTTTTGACATGACCAAATGAATGTAGTTGAGTTGAAAGGTCTGAGGTCAGAGCAAATAAAGCAGCATCAACAGGACACATGTGAGATACAGGGTGGTCAAGGAGCTCAGGCGTGTGTCACTGCAAAGTGCTCTCTTCTCTCTCTCTCTCTCTCTCTCTACATCCAAACATCAAATGCTGTTAAAGAGGAGGACGGAGACAAGAACGAGGCAAAGTTTTCAGAGAAGTGTTTTATTTGGGGAGTTATCATACCATTTTAGGGTTTTAATGAAGTAGACAGTGATATGGAATTGAGCCTTGATACCACCTAAAACTTTCTTTTTCCTATCAATAACTTGCTAAGGTAAGAAATCCATTAAAATGTGCTTTTTATGTCACATAGAGTAGACATAATAAAAATAATGTTAAAATTGGCTAATAACTAGGACTGTTGAAAAGAGCTACATTATGCTGATATGTGTATAGTAGGCCCCCAAATCTCTGCCATTTTCAAGAAAATTTGTCACTAATCTTATGTGTTTATTTTGAAATGGCAATGGTGTTCCATCTTGACAAGTTCTTCCTTATTTTCAGAAAGGAAGGGAGACTGTAATGTAGGAAACCATTGTTTCTTAAATTCTCAGTTGGGAAATAATATGACGTCTCCCTCTCATTTTATTCGATAAAGCAAGGCACATAGTTCAGCAAGGAAATATATAATATTCTTGCATGGACTGATCTCAGAGAGACGGTGAAAAAAAAACAGTAGAAGACTAATATATTCTACCATATTAAAAGTGTAGCAAAATAACAAGGGTATGAATCACTAAGTTTAGAAATCTAGAAGTTAAATTCGATTTTAAAAATTGAAAATAAGGTTAGTAATATAAGTAAAATATAATTTATGAATAATTAATTTATTACCTATGTTTACTATTACCAAATCAATAAATGATTTTCATGGTTTTTTTTGAGAGAAGAAAGAAAACTGTATTTTTAATCTGACAATAACAAAAATCACTATTCTCAGTCATGATCTATAAAGTATGTGGACCACATATTAAGATTAGTATAAATAAAATAAGAGGAACGTAGGCTACTGATATATTACACAGGAAACTTGGAGTACATAAATAATAGTTTGAACTTTACATCACAATTCTGATATGGCCCCAGAGACTACCACCCACTGTTGTGTGCAGTGGAGTATAAGGACATTGCGTACCAAAATCCCATGACTGCATTATGTTATATCACAAACACAAACGATCTGTTGATTTGGATTTAATCAGAAGAGAAATTTTTAACAGTGGGTCTTACCTAATGAGATGATTTCTTTATAATATACTTGAAGAAAGGAAGTTTGTTAAACAATAGAATAAAGACAGACAATGTTGTTTTGACCATAATGATAAGTTCTAAGCATACAGACAGATTAATATACACTGAGTGTTTTTGTAGGCACTTATTTTACAAATTGTATCACTATGATAGGTGATTATATTATAAAAGATATTTCCTTCATAATACAAGTAAAGGAATTTACTTCGAGATAAAACAGGACATGTATCTCAGGGTACATACTAAAAATCCATAATTACATAGCATATGCAATATGCTAATCACGTCAAAACGTGCACTCATATATTGGGGCACATTTATTTATTTATTTATTTATTTATTTATTTATTTATTTATTTTGAGACACAGTCTCACTTTGTTGCCTTCAGTAGAGTGCCATGGCATCACAGCTCACACCAACCTCAAACTCCTGGGTTTAAGTGATTCTCTTGCCTCAGCCTCCCAAGTAACTGGGACTACAGGTTCCCGCTACAAGGCTTGGCATTTTTTTTTTTTTTTTGAGAGACAAAGTTTTATTCTGGCTCAGGCTAGTCTCGAACTCCTGAGCTCAGGCATTCGGGCATGGTGGTTTATGCTTGTAATGCCAACATTTGAGGAAACTGAGATAGGAGGATTATTTGAGGCCAGGAAATAGCGATAAATGAGAGTGACCTAAGCAGACCCCATTTATATTAAAAATAATTTTAAAAAATCCTTGGGTGTGGTGGTGTGCTTCTGCACTCTTAGCTATTGAGGAGGCTGAGGAAGAAGAGTCATCTGAGCCCAGGAATTCTGGGCCAGGGTCTGTTCCTACACTCTAGCTTGGGCAAATGTACAAGACCGTATCTCCAAAATAAAAAATAAAAAAAAAAAAAACAAGAAAAGAAAGCAATAGACTTATGAAGTATTTTTAAACAATGAACAAAAGTGTGATGCTTTACTGCTTTTATTAGATTGTGAAAATTCATTTTAATTCCTAGAAAAATAATTTTAATCATAAATGGGTATTAAAGTTTTTTTGCTAAATTCATATTTTCTTATAAGATATCAAAAGATATCCCTTTTATGTTAGAAAAGCAGAAATTATGTCAGGCAGTTTTGAATGTTGCACTAACTTTGATTTCCCAGAGATAAATCCTCTTTGTTCAAACCTGAGTCTTTATTTTTGTTTTTGTATTCATACAACTAACTATATTATAATCTGTGTAGGTTTATGAGAGCCATTGCATCACAGTTTACTTTTTATTTATATTTTGTTTTTATAAATGTAGGAAGTACAAGTACAGTTTTGTTGACATGGATATATTGCATAGTGCTAAAATCTGGGCCTTTAGTGTACACAACACCCAAATAGTGTACATTATACCCAGGAGGAAACTTTTTAGCCCTCACTTCCTCTCACCTTTTGACATTTCCAAAGACTGCTATTTCTTTCCATATGTCCATGTGTACACACATAATTTAACACCCATTTGTAAGTGAGAACATCAATATTTAATTTTCTTTATTTTTTCTTCTTTTTTTTTTTTAGTATTTAATTTTCTGTTTCTGTGTTATTTCAGTTATGATAATGGCCTCTATTTCCTTCCATGTTGCTGCAAAAGACATGATTTCCTTCTTTATTATGGCTGAATGTTATTCCTTGGTGTTTGTGTGAGTACATGTGTGTGTCTGTGTGTCTGTGTGTCTTGAGTAGACCTCTGCAAGTTAACCACCGAAGGGACCGTAACAAATTGATCAACATACAAAAGTGGTCAATAAGGAACTAGGTCTACTGAGCTGATACATACTTGTACATGTCTTATCTAGGAAAATTAGGCCAACTTCAGGAGGTGGTCAAGGTACAAAAGTGGTCAACTACGAAGACTCTACATTGAAAACATTTATTGATATGTACCATATTTTTTTTTATCAGATCATCCACTGATGGACATTCAGGTTGACTTTATGACTTAACTATTGTAAATAGTGTCGTGATAAACGTAGGACTGCAGGTGTCTTTTTGACGCAGTCTTTTTGATGCAGCCTTTTTGATGCAATAATTTCTTTTCTTTACTTCATGGTAGGATTTCTAGATCAAATGGTAGCTCTACTTGTAGTTCTTTGCGAAATTTCCACACTTTTTTCCATATAGATTATACTAATTTACATTCCCACCGTGTATGAAAATTTCCTTTTCTCCACATCCTTACCAACATTTAAAGTTGTTTGACTTTTTAGTCATAATCATTCTGATTGGTGTAAAATCGTATCTTACTGTGGTTTTAATTTGCATTTCTCTGATGACTAGTGATGCTGAGCAGTTTTTCTTATTTTTCTTGGCCATTTGTATGTCTTCTTTTGAAAAATGTCTCTTAGTATCTGTTCTCTATTTTTAATAGGGTTATTTAGTTTTTAGTCTTGAGTTTTCTGAGTTCCTTTTGTATTGTGGATATTAGCCATTTACTGGATGAATAGTTTGCAAATAGTTTCTCATATTCTGCAAATTGTTGATTATTTCTTTTGCTGTGTAGAAACTCTTTAGTTTAAATAAATCCCATTTGCTTACTTTTATTTTAGTTGCACTTGCTTTGGGGGACTTAGCAATACATTCTTTGCCTAGATTAATGCCCAAAGACGTTTTCCCTAAGTTTTCTTATACTATTATTATGAATTCAGTTGTGACATTCAAGTCTTTGACCAAGGTATTGTCACCTGACTAGGGCTATAACTGAGTCCAGTAAGCTGCCTGAAAATAAGTGGGAAAAAATTACTGTCTTACACATGCTTCCATAAAAAAATTGCTGTAGACTAGGCTATCTAAATAACAGAACTTTTTTTCTTAGTTCTAGAGACTTATAAGTCTAAGACGATTGGATTTTCTGGATATTATTTATTTTAAAATTCCTCAATTAATGGTTTTCTAGCACAATCTACTTTCGAGGTCTGTCAAATATTATCTTTTACGTATAATAAAACAACAGATGCTGATAAACTAGAAAACATAATCTCAATTCAAAACCCGTCTACCAAACAAGGTACTACTTGCTGAATAAAACAAGTTGTCAAGTGGAAGGTATTCTGACTCACATTTTTTAACTTTTGAAATTGTAATTTTAATTATAGTTTTTATTTTATATATCATCTATATTTGTTTATTTCATTCAGGTTCATCGCTTATGGTTCTATACAGTTGACTATTAATATTTAATTAACATTAACTAGACATACATGCAACATTTAAATTATCAAGAACTAGTAATGATTTTAAGGTCTGACATTGCCTCATTTGTAGTGTTAAATAAATACTTCTCAAATTCAAAGGCCCTTCTGTGAGGAGAGAAAGAGGGCCAACTACAGACACCCCCTGCCGAGCCACTCTAGGGGAAAAGCAGGAGTTCAGATGAAGAGGGGAGAAGAGACTCAGATCAGATGTAACCATAGAGCAAGGTGCCAAAGCCTGCCAGGCACCTCACTGGGGAATATAGTGAAGAAAAAAGGAAGAAAATATAGGGAAAAAAAATATTGGTGAGGACCAAAATCAAAGAGGCTGGGAGCCCTGGGAAAGGCTGGCTGTGAGATTTCCTCTGTCCCTTCCATGAGGCTTTGGTGACCAGAGGCTACCAAAAGCTGACCATTTGGCCTCCAAATTTCATGGAGGCATTTCCACCCCCACCAGCCCAGACAAAGTGGCACAATGGAGTAATATGGACAAATTGCATGATCCACAATTTTTATACAATAGACATATATTAGGTGTGATCAAGGTTTCTCAGTATTGGGACTATTGACATCTTTGCCTGGGTCATTCTTATCTGGAGGCTTTTCCTGTGTGTTGTTTAATGCTTAGCAGCATTTACTAATCTCTGCTTATGAGATTTGAGTAGTAGCCTCATGTTGTGACAATCAAAATCCTCCAGACAGGGATGCTATTATCAATTAAAAAACCAAACAAACAAAAACTTCGCCATGTAACAAGTGTTAATGAGGATTGCAAGAACAGGAACACATTGCTGATGAGATTTAAAATGCTACAATTCACAATTACAAGGCTGTGGCAAACAACCCACGTGCTCATCAATACATAAATGGATTAATAAACTGAGGTATACACACACATGGAATACCAGTCAGCCATTAAAAAATGGTGACTTGGTATATTGTGTAACAACCTGGGTAGAAAAGGAGAACATTCTCCTAAGTAAAGTATCTCAAGAATAGAGAAGCAAACACCACATGTGCTCAACACAATATTGAAACTAATCCATAACACTTATGCTCACGTTTGGAAGCAAAGCTCAAGCCAATTCAAGCAAGTAGGAGGGGTGATCAGGGGATAGGTAAACTCATACCTAACGGGGACAACACCCACTTTCTGGGTGAAAGGCACAGATAAATTTACTTAAAATATATAACAACAAACTATAACCAAAATGTGTGTACCCCTGTACTACTTGGAAATAAAATAAAGAGTTAACAAGATAAAACTGATTATTTTTTCGTGTTTCCAAGTATCTACTAAAGTTTAAATAGATCAACTATGGAATAATAAATCAGATTGTTTGACCCTCTTATTTTCAATGAGTATTCACAATTTCTCCCAAATAAAAAAGGTGTACAGAAACATACATGTAGAAAATTGAAAAAAAATTATTGAAGTGAAAGCTTTGTTGTATTCACAATATTTACACTGTATTTTCCTGATGTATGCCAATATACACTTTAACTCCAGTAACTGGTACAGACTACTTCTTGTTTCCATATAACTCCCCTTAAACAGGTTCTAAAATATCACCTGACATCCAACTTACCAATGTCAAATCTGATGACTGACAGTCCTCAATTTTATCAGCCTCTTGGTTTCATTTCCTCCTCTTTTGCCTTCTGCTTTCTCATATAATTTCTCCAACTTCCGGGTTCATTTTATATTTTATGTTATTTTTCATCATTATTGTTTTTTAAGGGACAGTTTCACTTTATCACCCTTGGGAGAGTGCCGTGGCGTCACACAGCTCACAGCAACCTCCAACTCCTGGACTTAGGGGATTCTCTTGCCTCAGCCTCCCAAGTAGTTGGGACTACAGGAGCCTGCTACAACACCTGGCTATTTTTGTTGTTGTTGCAGTTTGGCTGGGGCCAGGTTTGAGCCCACCAGCCTTGGTATATGGGGCCAGCACCCTACCCACTGAGTCACAGGCACTGCCCCTTTTGGGTTCATTTTATTTATCTTTGCTTAGTGGAAATTCCTCTATTCATTTCTAATATAAAAAATGGCTAGGTACTTTAGACTCCCCTCGGATGAACATGGAAAATACACGAAGAACTTATTCCCATGGACACAAATTTCATAAAGCCAAAGTATTTTACAAACCTAACCTAACCCTAACCCTATCCTCTTTGTCACACTATATATTTCAAATTAATGAAAAAAAAGTACTGAGCACTGAGCAGTTTTCTTTTTGAAAATTCAATGGTATTTGTCAAATCAGTGTCTGATATCTGTGTCATATCTTTTTTCACAAGTCTAATTTCATGTTGGTTTCTCTAAAATGTACAAAGAACCATTCATTGAGCATATAATAAGTAGTTTTGAATAATTATATAAATGAATACCTCTTTCAATCTTCAAGCCTAGTCCAAATATTCCTCCTGATTTTTAAGCTCAATTTTGTAGTGTTTATTTTTATCTAATGAGTGTCATCAATGCCAAATATAACAATGTTTAAGTTATGGCATCGTAAGATCAAAATTCATCCAAGCTACATAGAATAGAAGAGGGGATTATTAAAGAAAAACATATTTTATGATACTTGTCAAAATACAGGAAGGCAGATTTTTCTCAGGACTCCCTTAAATAGGGATAGGTAGCCACTGATATGGAATCCTGGGGTGGAGGAATGAGATGGGTTCAGCTGTAAATACTGTATGCTCAGGGAGCAATTTATTACCAGGTGGGCATTGGTTGATGAATACTACTAAGGAGACACATGAGGTGGAAAGGATATTCCAGCCAAAATGACCTTACAGAATTCCAGTGAAAACAGGCCGGGTTGATCAGACATCATCGGGGGGATGGCAGGATGAGGAACGTGATCAGATGTGGATGGTGATCAGAAGTCAAAGGAGTCTTGCCAAATTGACTCAGCAGGGTTTTCTGCTAAAATTAGATCTTACAAAGAAGTACACAAGTGGTCCAAGGACAAGCTTAGGAACCTGAGTCAAGTTTGGCTAAGCTAATATCTTTGTCAGGACAAATAGCCAAACAGAAAAGGGTAAGTTATTGGGAAAAAGGAAAATGGTATATATTTATTTTAAATTATCAAGTCAATTATCAAATTTAGGGTAAAATATCAACATTAGTATTCCCAATACTAACTCATAGTTCATTTTTCTTTTCTTTGCATAAATTTTGGGTGTAATAGATGTGATTTTGCTTTAAAAAAAAAAACCCACACATATGAACAGGAGGGAAAATGTCATGATAGTCATTTGACGAGAAAGCATTGACTTACTTATGTAAGACAATTTTTATACACAGATGGTAGATGAGTCATATGTTGACATAAACTCATGGAAAATGCTGTATGTGAAAAAGTGAGAATAAATTAGAATGAATAGAAATAAACTAGTAATTATTATTTTCCTATAATTTTTTGCAGTTTCTCAGAAATAAATCTGCAAACCAGAATAAGCAAAATGAATTTTGCAATATGATTTGAGAAACGAATTGCCAAGTAGAACTCTATTTCAAAAATCATTAAGATCCCTAACTTAAACCTAAACTTTGAAACAATCATATTTCTCAATCTTGCTATTTTTCAGGATTATATCATTTTGTTCTGAATTTATCTCTTTTTTTCTGAGTATGATGTAATTCTAGGGAGCCTGATGTAATGTGTTAGAATTGTTTCTTTGGAATTTTTTGAATATTAGGAATCTAGGGATATAACTATTCCAAGCAGAGGAAATAGGAGTTGGGTCGGTTCCTTCTGTTTCTTCAAGTCTTTGACACATGTGTAGTTGTCTAAATGACACTTGTGTAGTTGTCTAAATCTGTTTTATGCTACGACAACAGAATGCCACGGACTGGGTAATGTATAATGACCAGAATGCATAAGCTCATGGTCCTGCAGGCTGGACATCCACGATCAGGGGCCAGCACCCAGCACGGGCTTCTCGTCCTCGAGTCATCGTATGGCAGCATGGCAAGGAGAGGGCGAGGAACAGCAATGCCGCTGTGCTAGAAATTAAGTTTCCAACACCTACCTTAGGCAGACACATCGAAGCCATAAACTCTACCCTGGTTCACGACATTCATGTCCTTTTAATTGCAAAATACGTTAATTCCATCCTAATGTTCACAAAGTCTTGACATATTTCTTTCCCAATCAGAAATCTAGTTGCGAGTTTCATCTATAGCTGATATAGGTAAGACTTAAGGTATGATTTATCCTGGGACAAATGATCCTCTGGTTTAAATATGTTAACTATTTATAATATGTAATGGTGGGGCAGGAAAAAAGGTTTCCATTCCAAAGGGAGTAATAGGCAAGAAGACACAGGTAATGTGTCCCAAGTTAAATAAAACCCAACAGGGTGGTCACCAGTAAGTCTTCAGGCTCAGGAAAGGTCTTTGACTTTCTTCAGGGCCTCTGAGGACACGGAAGCAGGGGCTGGCAGCCAAGGTCTCAGGCAGCCCTGCTGCTATGGCTTTGCTGGGCTCGGCCCGCACAGCTCGCACAGTTGGGGGTTTTGTTCCTGCAACTCTCACAGGCTGAGGTCGCACAGTGATAGCTCCATGGTTATGGGACCTTGGGGACGGCCCCACCCTCCGAGTAGGAACTCTCTAAGTTAGCTCTGCTTCCATAGTTCCACTGGGTATCAGCCCCCTTGTGTGGGGGCTCTGTGGTGGCTCTGCCCCTGTGATAATTCTCTGAATGCCCCAACAGGCTCTATGTGAATACAGGGTGTCAATAAGGTTTGTGTGCAATTTAAAATGGATAGTACTTTAAAATTTAGGCGGAGTAAAATATGCTGCCACAGCTGTGCCATTCTGCTTTCCTGCAAGCTTCACCCCACATGGACAATACCAAGATTTGGTACCTGTATTCTTTCTAAAGCTGAGGTCCATGCTACACCTGGACCCTGAGTCACACCTGCAACAACTAAATGACTGCTGGAGAGACACTTGAGGTGCCCCTGAGTAACAGCCTCCAAGGTCCTGAGGACACACTAGGCTTTTCTCTTGCTGACATATTTCCTTGCCCCAGGCCTCGCCACTCTGCACCTCTGATGGGAGAAGCAGAATAAGTAATCTTCACATTGCCCCTTCCTCCATTCTCCCATTGCCCTGAAGAATAGCCTCTGACTATGTTTCAGCCATAATAATCGTATCGAAATTGATTTTTCATTCTGAAAAATACTTTTTCATTCTCTACCTCACATTCAGGCTAATAATCCTTCAAATCCCTAAATTTTATCTTCCTTTTAATTATAAAGTCCATCTTTAAATTATTTATTTCTTCCAGATTTTACTTCATGTGGTTATAACAAAAGAAGCCGGGCTGTACCTTCAATATTGTGTAGCTTAAATATATCTTATGCCAGATGCCCAAGTTCATTACTCTTAAGTTCTGCCTTCCATCAAGTTTTAGGACATGGGCGCAATTCATCTGAGTTCTTTGCCAATAAGGATTGCCTTTCCTTCAGTTCCAACATTTTGTTGTCCATTGCTGTCTGAGACTATCTCTATTTTTATAAACATTCTGATTATGAGCACATAAGCAATCTCTAATGAGTTTTAAACTTCCCCTACAGGTCTTTTCTTCTGAGTTTTCACCAGAATATTCCTTAAAGCTCTGTTTACAGCACTTCAAGCTTTTTCTAGACTGCTCCTTCAAATTTTTCTAGCACCAACTTCTTACCTATTTCCAAAGCCAGTTCTGCATTTTCAGGTGCTTTCATAATAATGGCCTGACTTCTCACTACCAGTTTTCTGTCTTAATCTATTTTGTGCTTGGTGCAGCCCATGTAGCCTGTGGCTAGGAGTGAGAGTTATAAGAAATACCTGTATAGCTCAATAGTGGAACACCTTGGTGGAAAGGGCATGGAGAGGGATTTAGCTCTCCTAACAAGCACGAGAGCTCACAAGGTGACAGCAGTGGTGAACTGGCTGTCTCTCACCTGTGGTGTTGAGAGGCATGAGATCAGCCTTATATTAGGCTGGAGGAGAAAGCAGTCAAGGAGCATGCACGGTCTATCATGGACTCACTTACTCTGACTTTGTCTCCTCTTCTGCCTGCAGAACGCCAGCACGGCATTTCTCTCCTGAAGATCACTAAGCTCTGCTAAAGACTAACATCCATCTATTCTAAGAAGACTGCTTTACTCTTTGTAAGGCTCTCTCTCTCTCCAGCTAAAGTAGGCAGCTCTCAGGCACCTAAGAGACCTGAGCAAGGAAATTTAGTGGTCCACATCGGGAACCTAGTTAAGTCGGCCGAGACCTGTCCAGTCCTGGGCCCTGACAAGTGGTGTCAGAAGTGACATGCGACATGTGCTGCTATAACAGAAAGCCACAGACATGGTAATTTATAATTAACAGAATATTATTGGCTCATGATTCTGAAAGCTGGGAAGTCTAAGATTGTGGGGCCAGCTTCTGGTGAGAGCCTTCTTACTGTGTCTTCCCATGGCAGAAGGGTAGTGAGGGTGAGAGAAAGCAAGAGATTCATCTCACAGCCTCAAGCCCTTTTATAATCACTATTAATTCATTGATCATGGAAGTTAAGCCCTTCCCATTGGGCCCCACCTCCAAACACTGTTGCATTGGGGATTAAATTTCCAACATACACATTTGGGGGTTATACTTAAAACATTGCAATAGTCTTATATCAAAATCCTTGCCTTTAAAAATAATTACAAATATATCCATATATATACTCCAAATAAAGGATTCCTCTCTGATACCATCAGCTACTGTGATAAAATAATACAGTTCCCCCGTTATTTCACCAGTAGGTAGTTTCTGCTTGCTCTTTATTTTGCCTGAGCCCAGCAATACACTAGAGGCCAATTATTAATTCCTCTGAAAGAAACATCTAACAGACAAAGTCTCAGAACTTCAAAATAGAGGGCTATGCCAAGAATTCTGAGATAAGAATCTCCAGCATTCTATCAGTACAAAGGCGGGTGAAATCTTGACTGGCAGAATAATAATCCCGAAACAGATGACTTTGATGGGTAGTCTGCTGCCCTCAAACTGTCAGACAAGAGTTAATTAAATAAAACTAAATCAGAGTAACAAAAAGAAATATTTTGATTATTTTCTTTGGGTTGTTTTTTATACTCTTTTTGAAATTCTCTATATTGAATTTGTATATTGTGATGTCTTACTTTTTATTCTTCATGGTTATTTATACTCTTCCATATGATAGCTGAAAGGAATTATGCTGTTAAAATACTTCCTCTATTTATTTCCTCTGTTTGCTGCTGCACTTTACAAATGTGCTCTAAAAGTCTCCTCATTGAGAGACGACATAAAACAATCACAGTTGTACCAATTTCAAGAGTTAAGGAATGGAAGCCCAGAGCCCTAAAAGGAACAGGAAGGGTGTAAATAAAAATAGAGATAACTATTTGGAAAAGCTAGCAAGATTTGGTGAGAATCCCCCAATTATTTACATGATATTTTGAGGCTATTTTCCTGGGGTCAAAGATGGGCAAGAGAGGAAAGTATATATCACAACATAAGAAATAAGATCAACCATAGGTCATAATTGTGATTGGTTCTTAAAATAGCACCCTGTGTACTCAAATGCGTAGATACCTACATATACATTCCACAGACCGTGTCTTTAAATGTATCTGTATATAAAAATTATTGTTTATGGACTATTTCAGACACTAGAAGACAAATGTTATTATTATCTTCATAAGGCATTTTTATCTTCGTTCATTGAAGCCATCCGTGGGTGTGTCCTGCTGAAAGTGACAGCAGCTGTATTGTCTCTAACACTCCGCTTTTTATAAACAAAGGCTCTGCATATTGGTTTATTTTAAAAAACCAAAAAATTCTCTTTTTCCTACTATTATTCTTTGCCATATTAAAATTTTACTTGCTTTTTGAAGACTGCTACATGCCTTTCATTTGCTCACATTAATATGATTAAATAATAAAAATTGGCCATATGAAAATACATGTTTAAGGCTTTTCACAACATAGAAACATCCATCATTTCCTAATATCATTTTTTGCTGTAGGCAACATAAGTAATGGACAACATTAATGCACTTACCTAATTGGATAGAAATATTTATGTCTCTGTTCTCACTACTAGTAGAAAATAACAAAAGATTTACTTTATTGTTTTTTTCAGGAAACTCATATTGTAAGTGCTTGACCATATTTTCAATCTGTTGGAATGGATTTATATTTACATTCAATTTCTTATATCTGTTAAATACATATAATTTATGGCTTTCTAAATGTAGGATGTTTCATAGACTTAATCTAAAAACACTTTGATAAAACTTTTTAAATCAAATCTACACTTTTCCCTCATAGACACACACAATATTTATATCAAGAAACAATTCAAACTTTAGTTCTTTTCTCAGTTCATTCATTTTTTCAAGTATCTTTCATGGCCCTTACACTTGTTCATTAAATAAAGGCATTTAATTTGAATTGCTTTGTAAAGCATTGTATTTAAATAATCACCCTTCATTTTTTTCTCCACATTTTTCAAATTAAAAAATGTCATTGATCAAATGTCATATTTTTAATCTTTACAAAAAATGGAGTTAGTAAAATTTCTCTCTAACTTCAAGGTGGTAAAAATGCTGCCACAATGACAGTTTGTACTACTGGCACCTGATAATATGTAGAAACAAAGTCGAGAGCGATGAAAACAATCTGTAAGCCCAGAGCATGCATTCTCTCTGGAGGACATCGTCACGGGTCAGGTGGTGTTGATTTGTTTCTTTTGTGGAGATTCAGATCAACTTAATATCACTTTTTTCAAGAACAATATATAACTCTGTTTTATACAGCAACAGCCCATTTGATTTTAAAACTAATTAATTAAAAATCTTAGGCCACGTCAAGTACTCCTGGAGGACCAATGTGGTCCATACATGCCCATAAGATGACCACTTCTCATTGGAAAGGTGTTTATACCTTGCTTCCTCTGAGTTAGCATTTTAGATACTATTTATCAACTTCTTACCAAAAAGGCTATCCAAAATATGTTTTGAATCAATTATTTTTTACTCATAAGCAATCAAAATTGGATTTACCTCAGTTATTTTTACTTGACTTCTCATTTTCATCCTGATTATTAAAGAAATCTCAGTAACTATTTTGCCAAGCACACAGATGTCTGCCCTGGGTCTGAGTGCTCACTGCACAGAAAGCCAAGACTGAGGCAAGGAGGATTCCCAAGTCACTTGTTACAGAGGATGACATCTGGAGAGGAGAGAAATTCCTCCAGTCAAGTCGCTGACTAACTGAGGGTCAGCATTTTTCCAAGAGCTTCGGGAAGATGGCTAAGTGTTTTGTGGTAGGCTTATTGAAAGCAATGATTGCAGGAGGTTTAAGAGACAGCTTTTTGATGGATGGTCTGTGCTGGGTGCAAGAGATCTTACTCAGAAGTCACAGATTGGTGATGGATGGTGAGTCTCGGCTTTGTTACTTGTGAAGAGTCTGCCATTTCTAGGAGATGACTCAAAATGTAAAAAGGTAGGTTAAACAGAAAGATTGTAATGTTCTGGTTGTTGAGTGCTACAGGCCTGGGAATCCAAAGCATGAGAAAGCTCCAAGGACAGTGTATATGGGACAGGGTGTTGTTTTGTGTTTACAAGACCGATTACTATTATATCAAAGTCTACCATGAGAAAATACATGATCTTCCTTTCATTTTTCCCAGTTAAGGCAGTTAACAAAAATTACATGTAAAATGTTGTGTTTATTTTTATTTGACAAAATGAACAGTAAGCAAAACTAAAATAATTACTTTTCTACAATGATACGAATTATAATTCTCATTTTTTTACTTTTTATTTACTACACTTCTTTTGTTTCCCCCATCTTCACTTGATCAATTACTTACAAAGATCATTTCCCCCCAACCTTGGCAATAGCAAGAATTTATCTCTATAAGAACTACTACTACTGATAATAATAAATTAAGTAGACCTACACCTGAAGTGCCAACTAGTCAGGAGGCTGAGACAGAAGGATCACTTGAATTTAGAAGTTGGTGGCTGTGTTGAGCCCCGATGATGCCACTGCACCCTACTTGGGCAATAGAGTGAGACCTTGTTTCATAAAAATTAAAAAAAAAAATGAAGAGATTATTTTTACACTTGTTGAGATTTTATTTTAAAAATTTAAAAAAGATTACAGCTTCACATTAAAACAAAGTGTTGAGTAAAATATATTATTTTTTTAAGTCAAATGCAACCCTGAAACTTTTTGTAATTGTTTCAAGTTGGGAGGCCAACTCAGCCTTTTTCTTTCAAAAAATTGGTGTCACAGTCCGGCATGGAATCTCGCACCTGCAATCCTAGCACTCTGGGAGGCCAACACAGGTGGATCACCTGAGCTCAGAGATCAGCCTGAGCCAGAAGGAGACACTGTTGGTAAAAAAATAGCCAGGCGTTGTGGTGAGCACTTGTAGTCCCAGCTACTGGGGATGCTGAGGCAAGGGGATCTCTTGAGCTCAAGAGTCTGAGGTTTCTATGACCTATGACACCATGGCACTCTAACGAGGGCAATAAGTAAGACTCTGTCTCAATAAATAAATAAGTAAATGATAAATTACAAATAAAAAATTAGCATCAATAATTACATTAATAATTATTGGTCTTGTGTATATGTCTTTAGCTATTCCATATTTTAAAAGCATACTTTCATTGAAGGATTGCTAAAAAGATCACATTATAAAACATAAAGTGATTTATCTCCTAGCCTGGCCATAGTCCTGAGTTTCCAAAAAACAAAAATTAATTTGTATTTAACATTGACTTGATGCATTTATAGCTTATTATAATCTCATAATTATGTATGATTATTTTGTTCTGCACCAATTTTTGTTTAATTAGAGGTTTCTCTCAAACATTTTCTTCCAAAGACACATGTAGATTATGTAACCTGAATTATTGCCTCTATTCAAATACTCAGTTAGATTTTAGATGAATTTGATGAATTATTTCCTTTTATTGATTGGTTGAAATAAGTCATATTCATTAGGTTTTACTATGTCAGGAGTAAGGAAGCTTTTCATGTTAGAACTTGTCATGAATTTAGGTGTAATCAAATAAGGCAGCTTTCAAGAAACTCCAATTAGGTATACTTAAAATGAGAAATATTTTGTAAAAATCTAACTACTATGTACTTAACAATTACAAAAAGGAAAACTATTTGTTAATTTTAAGGCTAACTTTGTGATGACCTTGTTGTATCTGTTTTTTGTTGGAAACATTCAATATTTGGTTGCAGCACAGAGGTCCACAGTTTGAGTTCATTCTCTAAAGGGGTGTGGGTCATCTGTGCCCGAAGGGTGTCTTTGAGTTAGGTAGGAGAATGTAGATTCTCAGCAATAAGTGTAAAAAAGCAAGAAAGCATTTTTGGTCGTGTTGCTCAAGGTATGGATATTCTACTGCATTTTTCCACATTTCAATTGGATCTTTCTTACCGTCAATAGAAGACTAAAATGTCATCTATTGAGACTGCAGTCAATTCCCTCTGTAGTTCTTTAGGTGCCTTAGTAATATCAACTAGGGGAAGCTGAAATGTTAATTTGGATGTGATGATTCTCAAATTCAGTGAACTTTTCATCGTATTCTTCAGTGAATATATATATGACAACTGTAAATTCTTTAAATGATTCACATATATCATCCTGCTCATGAACGACCTTTGCTAACTGGGAAAATAGTCATCTAAAATTTTTTTTGCAAAGAAGATATATTTTGAAGAAAAAAAAAGATAGCTTTTTTTTTTTTTGTCTGGGGATGGGGTTGAACCCACTACTTCCGGTATATGGGGCCAGCACCATATTCCGTTGAGCCATAGGCCCTGCCAAAGATAGCTTTTTTCCAAATAGTTGGATGTTTTCCACATATCATATGTTGATTTAGATTTACCTTCCAAAAAAAATTATTCAGATCGTTTTGATCTGACATGATACTACACAGAAATGATGCATTCCTATAGAAATTTCCTTTCAATAATTCACATTGCTAATCAAGCATCCTATAATTTTGATAATATATTCTTTCAGAATTTCTGCATCTCCAAATGGTTCCCTCCCCCACCCCAAGTATATAAGCTATATAAATGTTTTATCAGTTGCTTCAGTTGCATTATTGCTGATCTTATTGCAGCTTGAAAGAATTTTCTTTGCTTTTGTTTTTCATATTTTAATTTCTGCAATACCATGTTTCACACCTCTCCCTCTAATTTAAAATATTTGTGGTCCTTATGTTTGTCATGATGATGAGCAATGAATTTCTTTAATGTTGATATTGCAGGATCACAAAGCAAGCAAATCATCTTATCTTTAGCAGAAACAAGATAATATTGCAATTCTCAAACCTCTTTAAAAAAACTGTTTTCTTCCTTCAGCATTCTCTTGGTCTTCTTTGACATGATGGGCTTTCAAGCAGACAGAATTAAAAAAAATAGAATAAAGCTGTGAAACTATTCACAAATTCCACTTCAAAGAGATACACAGTAGATATTGTCACTGTGCTGTCCCCTTTAATTAGAGGTATGTAATTTCTAGTTATTTCTGAAACCTAAGGAAACCAACAATAGATCCTTGCTACAAGTGGGATAAATAATTATTACAGTGTTTTTCCTGTTAGAGCTAGAGAAGATTATATTTTTCCATTTAGAATATGCTATAAAGTTAATGTTCCTGTGCATGTTTACAAAGGTATGAGGATATGTGCTTATACAAATCCTTAAATAAATAAAATAGTTTAAACTTTAAGTTTGTAGTACTTGCCAGTCTTTGAAATAAGAAGGATTATATGACTAATCATATTCAAAATTATTTTTCTTATGATGAATTTCTTGATCACAGAATATATATAATGTAGAATATATTATCCTACCTAATTTGAAGTAGCAAAGATCACGGGGTAAATAGCTGTAATAGTCTTGGCCAGTACTTATACCAAAAAGAAAGAAGTTGTCCAAAGTAACTAACATCTTTTATGAAGAGTCTCTTCAAAATTATAAGATTTTAGTTTAAAGATTTTTGATAGTATATTCATAAAATAAAATTTTACTGAGGAAAGATAATCTTAATTCACAACTCTAGTAATACAGATGCTGTTTATAAAAAATAGTACTTCTGACTTCTAATAGTCTAGCAATTCCAAATGATGGTAGATATATTTATGAATAAGAAAATTAAGTTAGCAAACTATAGCTCTACTCTTCATTACATCTAAGTATGTTTCAAGTTATCTATAAAATATTTACAAATTTATCATCAGAAAAAGAGTTTTGTAAACAATGTTTAAGGAATGTTTACTACTTAATTAGTCCACTAACACTGGGAAAAATACCACCTACCTTGAGAAATCATACCTTAAATTATTTGAGAAATAAAAAGAATTTTAGTCTGTGCATATATATGAATTACCTGGAACTTTCAATTAACCAAATAAATGACCTAACAGTAAAAGTATTTAAAAATTTTCTGCTTCCTGTTAGTAAAGTTATAAGGTAACCTGCCTCATAAGTTAACTACACGGATGTCCAGAGGTTCTACATAATTAAAATTATAAAAGCAATGGAACAACAAATTTTTTTTTTAGTAACTACTACCTCAATGAAAGAATATTACTACATTTGGATATTGTAATAAATTACTCTGTCTCTGAAATTTTACAATTCATTATAATGAGCGTTATATAGGTTTTTCCAATTAAAAGAATACATTAGATTATCGTTAACTTTGTTCTCATTTGATTCTAATTGAAAAATAATTAAAACCAAATTGAAAGCACACTAATAATAATTAGAATGGTAATAAAACGGAAAACTAAGATTTACTGTGCTGGTACATGTCTGACACTCTACTAAACATTGTTTATGTCTTATCTGTGCAATCATTCGTCTATTCCTCTGAAGAACTATTACCTTAATGTAAAGACCTCAATTGTATGCTTTATATTGGTCTTCAGAACCTCTATGTGATAGGCAGTCTTATTTTGCTCATTTTAAGGATGAGAAAATTTATCCTATGAGAAGATAGGCAATTTGCTTAGGACAAGAAACTTACTGTGTAACAGCCTCAATACTAACCCCCAATTTCTGAAATTAATATACCTATCTGTTATACTACCTACAGGGGTGAAGTAACACCTACCTAAAACAAACAAATAAGAGCTCTAGAATGCTTTTAAAATCAGAAACGCGAATGTATGCTATTCTATTTTTGTGTGTGTGGTTTTTCCAAATATTTGGCATCTAAAATATTTTGCTTACATGTCTGTGCCAGCAATTAAAAAGTGATATCAGAATTTTTCTCATTTCAATATTTTAATTAATATTATAAAGGACAAGAACGGCTGATTTTTACTTAATCCTGTATTAATTTCCTAGGGCTGTTATAGCACATTAATGTAAACTGAGTGATGGGAAGGAGGAGAAATTTATTTGCTCATGAATTGTTGGGCCAGAGTTCAAAATCAAGGGGACATAAGACCCCTTGAAGATAGAGGCAGGAGGATCATTCAAATGCAGAAGTTGCAGACCTCTCCAAGAGCTCCGGGGTGGGGGGGGCGTGGGCTCTTGCCTCTCCCAGCTTGGTGGCTCCTGATATATTCCTTTGTTCCTGCTTGGCTCCGATCTGCCTTAGCCCTCAGGGGGCTTTCTATGTGTGTCTACTACCCACATGCATGCATCTTTTATTAGATCACTTGTTATCAGTTTTAGGTCCCATCCTAAATTCAAGAAGAAAATTCGTGTATTTTTAACTTAACTACATATGCAAAGCTTCCTTTCCTATTTTAGGGAAGACCTATAATTCAACCTACTACACTCATGTTTGTTGTCGTTGTTGTTTTGTTTTGAGTGAGGGCATCACTCTGTTGCCCTGCCTAGAATGCAGTGGCCTGATCATCATAGCTGACTGCAACCTGGACCTCCTTGGCTCAAGTGAGCCTCCCATCTCAACATCTGAGTAACTAGGGCTACAGGCACAGGTAACCACAACAGGCTTTTTTTGTGTGTGTGGAGACTTGCTATTTTGGTCACACTGGTCTCCCGTTTCTGAGTTTGAATGATCCTCCAGCCTCTACCTCTCAAAGTGCTGGGATTACAAGCATAAGCTAACACAACTTGCAGACACTGTTTTTTAAATGGTGAGTTTCTGAAAATTCAAGGAAGCCTAAAGGTGTGAATCACCTTTCAGTGCTGAATCTCCTTTCAGTTTGAACTTAAAGCCGAACTCAGGCCCATGCCTTTTAAACTTGGGGAGTACTGAGAGAGGATACCCGAGAAGGGTGCGGTCTGGGAGAATAGGTTTTCTCAAGGAGACCACAAGGATACACTTGCAGGGGACTTTCCATGGTGATTCAGCCATTAGTAATTTGTAACTTCCTGGAACTTGGAAATTTCCAAGTTCTGTGAAATCCTGTAGTTCTGTAGGGGCTGGACTAGCATCTCCTGCTTGATTCAAACTGGCCAATGAGAAGGGTACTTGTGGGGTGGAAGTTTTTGACTGTCGATAAAAAGGGAAAGATCAAGCCAGCTGGGGAGTGTGGCCATTTGGAATTCGTCAATGCCCTAAACTCCCAGCTGGTGAATAAAGCCCTTCCTCTTATAAATGTGATGTTTGGGTGCTCTTTCTCTCAGTTGGGCCTTGTCTTCCTTCAACAATACTATTACCATTACCAGAGATCATCACTTGTATAAAAAAGACTATGCCCTTACTTCCTATGAATTGGCCATTCATCCGCCCTGGGGAGGTGGGAGGCATCTACCTGACAGCTACTTCTGAGGTTTTTTGAAGAGTACAAACCTCTAGCTAAGGCTAATAGTGAGGTTGAAACATTGCTTTCCATTTCTTTTTATATGATATTGGCAGCTTACTTATTTAAAATATTTAAAAAATGTTTCCTCAGTAGACGTTGCTAGGCTCCTAAAGTTATTTTGGGGGATAGTTCCCAAGGCCAATCTTGCCCTTTCCCCATGGCTATTTGAGAGAACTTTGTTTTTGTCTCACCAGAAAACCCCAACTGGCATCAAATTATAACTCAAGAGAGAGAAGAACTAATTTTTAAGAAATTTCATAATATTCTGCAAATCTCCATTTTTCCTCATTATGAACTTACTGGCTCTGTATATAGAACGTAGGATTGGCTCTGTCCTCCAAAAATTAATCATAAAAGTGCATCTTTATTCCCCCTTTTCAGGGCAATATCTTTCTTCACTTGCATTTGTGTGACAAGGCACAAAGATTTTTAGAATCAAAATAGACTAACTTTTGTTAAAAGCCCTAACAAATAGATCTGGAAAGGCTCTAAAGAGAGTGTGCTCCTGCACAGATGCCTAATAACAAGAACTATTGCAAAAGACTCTGCCAAAGCCATTCCCTGCACAAAGCCCATTGCAGCCTGACACAAAAAGTACTGGGAGGGCATCTGCCCAACGACTTCCTGTCAAACCTTGGACTGGGGCCACTCTCAGTATTGATCTTTGTAGCCAAGAATAATTGACTTAAAATAATCATATAATTCTTATTTTTTCTTTAAAATTCTTTATTTTTATTTACTTCTCCAAATACCCATATATATATATATTTTTATAACACACATATTTTCATTGCATTGCTCATTCTAAACAAATATAATTTTGTTTTATAGAGTGTCTCTGTTATTTAGATTGACATAAGAGTGGTTACTTAAGTTATAATTTACAGTAGAAGGAACATTTCCTTTAAAGTAATTTTCCTCTTCTAGCATGGTATGTAAAACTAAAAGCATATTTTTAGTACAATGTACCCTAAACTACAGGCAACATTCAGACACTCAAACATATATGGAAAGTGAGGAATAAGATGCAAAATTCCAAGAGTTTCTAAGTATATGGATCTCATTGAATTTTCATCTTTCTATATCTATTTTGATCTAAAATTCATTTTAAGTATTTAAAAGTACATAATGCATTTATATTGTTTTGTGTACTCTGGGGTATAAATTTTATAGTGTTTTGGAATTAAGAAGCTATTTCTTTGATTTATTTGACTATGCTTACTTAGCAAGCAAGCATTGGGAATCTTTCCCATTTTTTTCTTTTTCCACTTCAAATTATCTATGGACTTGTGCTATGATTTGAATGCATGTGTCTTTCCAAAAGTCGTATGTTAGAGCTTAAACCCCGAAGTGATAGTTTTAAGTTGTGAGGCTTTGGGGAAATGCTTAAGAGCGCTAGTCTATACAAAAATGGTCTCACAGGAGAGTCTGAGGAGATGGAAGTCCATTCTGCTCTCCTCTCATACTACATGGAAGACATAGCCTTCACTTTTTTCCACATGAGGACACAGCAACAAGGCACCATCAGTGAGGAGTGGGCCGTCATGAGACGCCTGACCTGCTGATGCCTTGATATTGGACTTCCCAGAATCCAGAACTGTGAGACATAATTTTCTAAATTCCCTATACCCAGATATTTTGTTTTATAAGCACAAGTGGATGAAAATAATTTGCTATTTAATATTTACAGTCCATGCTCAAAACATAAAAGTGGCTCCAATAGTTCTTTAAAATCTAGAGAGTAAACGTGTAAATTCTTCATTTTTAATATTGAGTATTTTCCCACTTTGTTTCTTACATAAACAGTATGCAATATATAAACATGCATATAATCATTTATAATGTGTATAAATAAATATAAGTAAAATGTATATCAAATTAAATTTTATTATAAAATATCTTGCTTACTTTCAATCTTAAACTTTTTAATGAAATCTTCATATTGAATAATATGATAATATTTAAAATTAAATATATTTCAATATAAATAATTAAAACGATTCCTTATTTCCATTTATATTACCAACATTTACTTATTTTTCAAAGTCACCTCATGTCCCATTTATAATAGCTCATCAATGATTACAACCAACAGTGAATTATCTATTAAGTTGAATCATGATATTTTATTTAGGGACAATTTAAATATTTCAATGTTATTATTATAAATATTCTTTAATTCTTTCATTTTTATTAATCTCCTAACTGAATTGAAAATGTCATAAGATAAATAGCTCTATTTTATTCTTTTCTTGTTTCTCCTATAAATCCAACCAAAATACTATTATAAACTTGAGATCTTAAGACAAATTAAAGTACTGACCTATCAAATTTATTACTAGTTGAATTTTAATATACACAATTAAAAGTCCTTTACTATTAGGGGGAAGAATATGATACCCTTGAATTAAAGAAATTGACGGTATAAATTAAAAATGCCACTATTTCACCTATTAAAAAAAGGTCTTCCTTTGAAAAGCTTAACCATTAAATGTCATCCATTTACCTGGGTTAAATTGGCTTGGTTTAACCTGAGTTTTTTTTGTGAATTATCTAGAACATCAAAAAAAAAAAAAAAAAAAGAAAAAAAATGATAATAGGTAGCAGATAGACTTAAAAGATACTGTAATATAAAGGAACCCCCGCAAACTGAAGTTCACAGTATTGTTTCTGGCAATAGCATTTAAAGAGAAAGAATTCTTCTGTTAGCCTAATAGTATGGATCTCAAAGTCAAAGTTAAGCAGAGGAAATATTTAACATAAAATGGATGAGCTGTGTTAACAACTGACTATTGATTAGCATGATACTGTTCAATAAAAAATAGTTTCCATTAAAATATGCAATATTGTGCCATGATTTTTCTAGAAAGGAAGTAATAAAGCTACTTTCCTCTAGCATTAAATCTAGGCTAAAAAAACACTGGCAAATATTGTAATTTGTGGCTTCAGTTCTGACCTTGTTTAAATCGTCAAGTAAGTGTGAGCTTCCATTTTAAAATCTGGGCTCAATATCTTCCCTGAATTCTGTATCAAGTACAATGATGTACATAAATGAAAACAGTTTTAGGCTTCAAGTATGTCCCTGTTAGTTATTGTCTTGTTTTTATTTTATTTTCTGTTTTTATTTCAGATAATGATTTCGCTTAGAGAATTCATTACACTATTTTATGGTTATATACATTTCCATGAAAATAAGTTCTAGTATATATGCCAATCTTTTCAATATTTTTATTGTCAAATTTAATTAGCACAATAAATAATTTCCTTATAGCTATATTTTTATGTTTATGCCTTTCTGATGATAGCAGGCTGTTCATATTCGTGCTTTCAGAATCTAAAGTAAAATTTTTAAAGTGAACTCTGAAATTAATTTCAATTCATAGTTCTGCAGTTTATTCATTATTATTAAGTATTAATACATTGGGTAACCATTCTAATAGGTAATTGAATGATTCAAAGTTTTCTCTCTAACATTAGAATACTAACAGTAAACTTGGAATCTCAGAAGAAGGCAAAGGTATGAAGGATGTTTTATCTTGAAATGATCTGCAATAGAAGATTTTAACTAATGAATGTGTTCCCCCCCAAATTACATAAGATCTACATTACAATATTTTAAAAGAATTAGAGGCACGAATTTTGGTGAAAATCACATACGCAAGTAGTGTGCCAGCTTTTACTGAGGGAGAAGGAAACAGTACAGAATGGCGAAACTCCTTCAGACCCTCTGAATTACGCTGGAAGGAAGCAGGTGGAAAGATTTTCTTAGAGGCAAACGCATAAAAGGAAGCATGGAAAAAGAAAGGTAACTCAGAGGGCAGAACCAGAACTCCAAGGGCTAACCCCAAAGCAGTGGAGAATTATTTGGGAGACTTGCAACTTAAAACCTCCAGCCTTTGCGTAACCAAACACCTAGACCGGTATGGGTCAGTGATTATTTGGTGTCTTCTACTCTCCTCATTTTTAAACAAGAATATTTAGATCAGTTATCCTGAGTCTATTCCACCATTTTTTATTGAGTGGATGAGAAGGCAGATCAATTTCGTTTAATATCACAGATGGAGATCAACTGGAATTGTATTTAGGAAGAAAGTGCTTTAGGAACCATACCTGGTCCAGACACACAGAATGAGATGAGGGCAATCAGAGGAGAATTTTGAAAAACGTAGGCGTGGATGAGTATAGTTTGCACATGGGGAAAAGCATGATACGACTCCTTGTGAGGCCAGAAAAGTTGTGATGTGCAACTTGTAAAGTGGTTCTCAATTTCTCACCACCTGGTAGTCACACCTGGGTAATTATGCCCCTTTATTTTTATTCTGATGTTCAATATTAGTATTTATAACTTTAGAAAGAGATAATGCTGAACAATGTTGAAAGTTGAAAATACAGTGAATGAAAAAATGAAAAAGAAATTTATCACTAAATCTATCACATCCATCAACCACCTTCATTTCATGCACTCCTGCCATCCCAGGTTTACATGTGTCACTTTCTTTTTCATTTTTAAAATGGTCATACAATGTTCACAAAATAGTCATAAATAAAGCTACAATATTTTATCCAATTGCTGGCAATTGTGTGCAAATGCAAATAATTCCACAGACAACAAAGTAGTATGTAATGCTTGTTTATCTGTGGTTAAGATTGTGTTTGTTTATAGGTATAATTTGTGAACTCAAAGTTGAATTACTTGGCCTAATGCTATTAGAATACTGAGGTTCTTGATTCAAATCAAGCACTAAATGTGTGAACAGATATTCACTTTTGTTCAATTAGTCAATATTTTTAGACTGTAAATATAAAATTCTGTGCCTGATATTTTTCAAATATATTCTGGGAGCTATCCTTTCAATCAAATTACCTTGTAGTCTATGATAATGTAGTCTTGATGATGGTGCCACTAATCAAACTATTTGTAAAATATTTCTTTAAAAATATCTATAGAGGCTCGGCACCTGTGGCTCAAGTGGCTAAGGCATCAGCCACATACACCTGAGCTGGAGGGTTCAAATCAAGCCTAGACCCCCCCAAACAACAATGACGGTTGCCACTAAAAGATAGCTGGGCGTTGTGGCCGGCACCTATAGTCCTCAGGTGAGCGGAGGAGTCGGAGTTTGCTGTGAGCTGTGATGCAACAGCATTCTACCCAGGGTGACAGCTTGAGGCTATGTCTCAAAAAAAAAAAAAACTTTAGAAAGGAAAAATATCGTCTATCAATCTCAGAAATACCTTCAATATTTACACAGTTTTTTATATAGAAAATGGATTGATTTTAAGAAACCAGACAAAAGCAGTGGGGGATAATTCTTAGTTATCAAACAGCATAATATAACATTTTTTAAGTAATTGTATTTGTCTGTGAAGTCACGTGGTTTTGATATGCCTTGAAAACAACTTTGAGCTAAATTCAAAGTGAGAAGGAGACAAAACAAAAGTTTTCAAGAAGAGCTTCATTACACCATGGCTTATTCTTCCAAAGTTACTAATGTAAAGTTCAATATTCATTGGAGTCTATAAGCTTGGTATGCTTATAAAAATAATCCGTCACATTATAATCACATCTAATACATTTCAGTAATTGTGTCTTTATGGCTTAATAGAGTTATTTTCCCCCCAAAAGCATTCAGCTTAGACAACATTAATGAGATCAGACTTAATTTCCAACAGACTCAGCGAAATGAAAAATTAGGTTAGCTTGATTTAACACAGTTGCCCAAAAGGCCAAACTAAATCCTTTCTTAGGAGAATTCAGCGTCTCTATCCTGTCCTCTTAGGACATGGTAGGCTTGAAGTTTGTTTCAACAATTACGTTTTAATAACTATAGCCCTGTATGCATCTCTGCTGACATTTACTAGTTATGACTTTGGGCAAGTTCTCATACCTCTCTATGACTCAAGTTCTTATTTTGTACAATGGAAATAAGAATAATTACTTTGTGTTATTTTTTGACATTAAAATAACTGACTCCATCATAAGGCTCAGCTCAGTGCCTCCTACCTCGTCAGCATTCATTAATATTTAGATTTTATAATCACTTTTCTATTTATTTAATGTCTTCCCTTCTTCTCTCCCTACCATACTCCCCTCCTCATCTTCTTAGGCACAACATACACCTTCTGTATCATTTACGAATCTTCCTTCCATGGGCATCTATCTCAAATGCTCACCGTTGGCCTATTTTGTCTTTAGAGATGTTAAAAAACTCAATTTATTTATGCTCATACTCCACAGACTGAGAACCAGCTAGCCTTTTCAGGTGACCTTGCATATTTAAAGCTGATTGATCCAATTATCTAGAGGGGTAAACTAGCAGAACTATACTTTAATTTTTGTTCTTCTCACTCTTCTTTCAAGTGTGTTCTATCAAATTATCCTTTCATGACTCAAAATTTTAGGCTGTACACTAAAGATTTCTTTAGCATATCTGCTTCATGAGACTCTTCTGTATTTTTGAGGCCCTCCTCAGAAACTTCCACCCTGTTACTTTCTGATGCCAGTGGTCCAGTTTCCTTTTGATCACCTTTCCCATACAATCCCCAGTTTTTTGATACAGCGACTCACGGGCACGTGGTTTATTTGGGCTGATATATTTTCTAGGTAATTCAAATTCAGCTGCTTCCAACGGAATCTTCCTGAATTTGGGACGACCTGGAAGAATTTGGAAAGGCACATTATTCTCATCGTATTCTGTTACCACCAGTGACCGCATTCAGGCTCTTACCTGTAGACTACTTCAGTACAGGGTCCTGGACTCAACTCTGTTCCTCAGAATCTCTAGTGCAACCAGGTCATGCTTTTTAAATGACTTTCTTTAATTCCCACCCTTAAAGGCAGGTAGGAAAGAAACACACATTTACACTTCCATCCAAAAGGAGAGACTAGAAGTACCTAACATTTAACCAAACTTTCCAAATAAATATCCACATTTAAATCGTTGTTTTGTGTTTTTTTTTAAGCAGTAACCTACTTCCTGTTATATATCCTCATCTCCAACCATCAAGTGAGGTAATAGATTCTTGGTCCCTGCCTCTTAAATTTGATCTTGACCAAAATTCATAATTTTACTCTGAGATCCAGTTCTTATTCCCATTATTTCCACTTTCTTAGAGGATAATATTTTATTATATACCCCCCAAAGTTATATTAATGAATAATTTTTTGGTAAAATTAGTTGAATTATCTGAAGTAAGTTCATATTGGAAACTATGAAAGTTGAACATAGTAAGTCCCCAGAATATGGTCAGATTTATATTGTATATGGAGCATCACTTACTGAATTCCCATTGTTGCTTCATTTATGAGTTGAGTGACCTTAATTACAACACTTAATCCTCTAAACTTTAGTTTCCTGTTTTGCACTCTGAAAATAATAAAGCCACACAATTTGCAATAATGGCCTTAAGCCTTTAGCTCAGTGTGTGGCACATTCTAAACACTCAGCATGTCCTCAACACTCCAAGTTTCTCAGGGTACACAGCCCACAACACACACACCACTGCCTTCCTCATCCTCTTTTGTGGACTTTTTCATTGTGTGTAGTAAGGAGGCACGGTGCTGCCTTCTGAACCACAGGGAGCCAGATTTTTAAGGTCCCTCTCTGAGCACAGTCAAAGGGCAGGTACGTATTGTAGAGATGGGCAGCCAGTTACTTTTCTTCTGCACTTTACAATTTGTGAACTGAAAGTAGAATGGTTAGAAGAATGGACAGGTTAGGAAACAAAGCCACTGCAGAGGCAAAACATTGTGTGGAACACCACACTGGCACTCGTCTTTTTCCTGTTACAAAACACGTCAATCTCCTGGCAGGCTCTTGTCTCTGAATCTCTGATTTTCCAGATTTCTTAAAAACCTGTCATTTTCTGAGGCAGATAATCAAGGGTCCTAATGGAGTCAAATCATTATTGTTGTTTTACTTACATATGTCTTTATTTTTCTTATGGGAGAAAAGTGTGAATTAGCAGAACATACAACACTCAAAATGTTATACTGCTGAATTGTTCCTTTTCTCTGTCTCTTTATAGCTGTATTTTATCTACTAGTCTTCCTAAGGAAGATTTCCTCAAATTGTTCTCTTTGCTCTTCTTTTCTTTTTTTTTTTTTTTTCTCCTTTTAAGCCCCTATTCTTTGGCATAAACCTCCAGAAATTATCTCTTCTTCTAGCAGAGGCTATTTAAATATCTACATTTCTAACCTGAGTTATATACTTTCATTTCTTCCTGAAGCAATTAAAAAATACCTACATTTGGGTATTAGTAAACAGTTAAAAATAACTATTACTCAAGTTGCTTGTACTTCTTTATTAGATAAATATTTTCTTTCCAACACATTCTTGATATCTAGATAAGCAACCCAGTCTTGTACCCTGTGACCCACACGGGACATTCTAGTCACTTTTTCTTCACATTTCCCCAGCCAATTACTTGCTAATCCTAGTGAAACAACTTGACAAGATATTTTTTACTTCCATCATTCCCTTTGCATTACTGGTACCTTAATTTGGAACTCACATTTTCTTCCTGAATTTTTGACTTGATTCCTTAACCAGTTTTCCTGCCTCGACTATCTGCTCATTCAAAACATATGAATTATTATTTCTATTTCCCTCAAACACTTTCAATAACTTGAGGGTGCAGATACCTGTATGAGACCTCACTTATAACAGCAATGCAATTAGTGCTTTGATAAAAGTTGCTAACAAGAAAAAATGATTTTTACACTTATATGATCTGAAATACATACGCAATTTCTCTACACCTCCACAGGGAAGAAAGTATCAACTTTCCTTGTAGTTTTCTCTCCTTCTAGTCTTTTTACTTCTCTCCTTTTCCTCAGTATTCATAGGTCCTTCTACTTTGCAGTCATTCTTCCAGAATTCAAGTTTCATCTTAAATTAGAGAAGCAATGCACTCTACATTTTAGACATCATTTCTGGCTTAACTTTGATGGATGACATAAGATCCTTTTGTATGTGGATAGAGCTAATGTTACTTTTTATATTTTTCAGATAGCAAATCATCGCTTTTTTTGGAGGAGTGTTAATATTGTTTGCAGTGGATTGCAATATAATTCCCAAAATTCATATATTGGAATCCTAATCCCCAAGGAGATAGTATTAGGAGTGGGGCCTCAATGAGATGATTAGATCATGAGGGCCAAGACCTCATGGGTGGTACTGTGTCCTAATAAAAGGGACCCCGGAGAGCTCCCTAGCCCTCTTTCTTGTAAAGCTATAGAGAAGATGCCTTTTCAGAATCAGGATGTAGGCTCTCACCTTACACTGAATCTGCTGCTGGCTGGATCTTGAACTTTCCAACCCTGAGAACTGTAAGACATAAATTCCTGTTGTTCATAAGCCACCCACTTTATGTTTTGACATAAAATCCCAAATAGACTAAGACATTGTTCCATAAAATAATCAATATTTATTTTAATTAACGTCTCTATCTTTTTAATCAAATATCCTTTCCACCAATGGTAAGCAATATTATAAAAAGTAATAAAGATGAACATTTCATTAACACATATATATATATATGTGTGTATATATATAAAATGCCTTTTGCTAATGCTAGCATATTTCTAATTTATTCTTCTACTATAATAGAGACTGAAAGTTGCCATAATGTCTCTCCTTTATACATAGATCTTTTAAAAATATTTTTAACTAAAGCAAGAATTTTTAAAACTGAAAAATTCATTTTAGTGTATTACATTATATATTCAATTTGACTAAGCTTTAGTCTATGAGGAATATGAGACAGAAATAGAAGTGTGGATGGGCATGATAAAATTCTCTTATAAGATATTATACCTCTCTTCTTTTTTATTTTATTTTATTTTTTAAACTTGCCTTATTTTCCAGCCCCTGAGTAGCCATGATGATATGGTTTCAGTAACCTTCTTGAATAAAGATGTTTATACACACACACACATGTTTTACATTTTAAAGGTAATTTATAAATTAAAACAGAGAAAAATGATAGAGGAACCCTGGGTCTCTCTACAAAGCACAACACAAGCCCTGGACTGCTAATTTCAGAGTATTTTTTATATGATAGTGGAATGGACTTGTATTTTTTCCAATCATTTTCTGTTACATGTACTTGAAGCCAGTGCTGAAGGTCATATCTTCCGATTCCTCTATTTAATTCTTCGTTGTCTCTGGCACATACACACACAGAGACACCCATAAAGGGAAACACTCTGGTAAGCTAGAGCCAGCCCATACACAGACCCAGTTGAAACCACCTCATATGAATCCCTATTCAGCAACATTGGCCATGCTGGACATACCAGAGAACTGAGCTTCTGTAAAATATGAGGTTTCATTAAATTTATTGTTTTAATCCTAGACAAAAGTTGTTAAACCTAGCATGTGGCTGTGTATGCACACACGTACATAAACAACACACACATCCCCCATGCTGATGCCATGGCGGGTGACCTATCACTCCTGGTTTGCAGAGGGTCTGTCCGTTGCCACTTCATTTTCCTTACTCTATTTTCTCCCTTCAGAAGAACATGCATCCATCCTCTGTCTATTCATTACAACAATTTCTGTCTAATAAGTATCAACTTATTTTTCAAGATCCTCTACAAAGCCACTTTATAAGACCTTTCCACATTTAACTGTTCTTCTCAGAATTAAATTCACCTTTGTTCTTTGTTCTGTTGTGGTTTCTTTGTGCTGAGACTAGACTCATTAGAAGATTTTATCGCATTATTATCCTCCCACAGCCCTGTCAGGAAGTTGAGATCTCCTAGAGGATAAAAAAGTATATAATTCTTTATATATCACTCAACCTGATTGAGTTTAGCTCAATTCATTGCATTCACATGAAACTGAACAAAAGTTTTCTGAGTTTAATTGGCTTTGTTACAAGTGTAGAAGCATCTGTGGATGAAGGACGCTTTACTTTGCATTTTAGAGCTCTGTGATGTACTGCTGATTTTACAGTACAGAAAGTGTTTTTTGTTATTATTGCTATTACATTATTTAGTTACTTCCAATAATGAATAAATATTGTACAGCATAAATTATTAAGAAAAGTCCAGTTAAACACATTGTTGTGCAAACTCCGTTTCTCCAACTTCTGAGTGTCTAGTTTCTATTTATTTCATTTCAAATATAAAATTTAGGTTCACACAGGCACTGTGTGGTTACAAAATAAGAGGTGATAATATTCAGAAATTTGTTTTTGTACACTGTTGGTAGAAAATAAATAAAGGCATTTTAGAAAACTGTGTGGCAGTTCCTCACAAAAATCAAAACTGGAGGTGGTGGGTTCAAACCCTGCCCTGGCCAAAAACTGCAAAAAAAAAAAAAAATTAAAACTAGAACTAATATATGGTCCAGCATTCTCACTGTAAGGTAGACGTCCAGAGAAAATGACATTAGGATGGTGAAGAGATATCTGTACTCCAATGTTCCTTGCAGAAGTTTCACATTATCTTAGGTATAGAATCAACATAAGCATCCATAAAAAGATGGATGAGTAAAGAAAATACAGTGTATGTACACAATGGAATACTACCCAGACATAGAAAAGGAAATTTTGTTATACAACTCAATAAATCTGTTGTAAATACAACTACAATAAATCTGTAGATATTATAGGAAGTGAAATAAGCCAGGCACAGAAAGATAAACACTGATTGATATCTCAAATGTATGGAATTTTTAAAAAGTTAAATTTATAGAAGTAGAGAGTAGGATGGTGGTTACCAAGGGCTATAGAGTGTACATGAGGGGATGGAAAATACATAAGGAGGAACAAGGCCCCAAAATGTGTTACATAACATCAAAACTACAGTTCCTAACAATGTGCATATTATATACTGAAAATTGTTAAGAGAGTAGATTTTGTATTCCTACCATGAGTAAATGGAAGTATGTGAATGTATATAAACTAACTTGGTTTATCCACTCCACACTCTACGCTTATTTCAAAACATCCTGCTGTATACCATAAACATGTATAATTTGTGAAGTAAAATAAATAGAGAAGAATTTATTAGGAAATACTTGATTTTATGATATATTTAATAAGCAATTACTAAACATGTAAAAATAAGTTAAAAAATATTAGTTAACTTTCTACATTTTATCCTTGTGTCGTATCATGAGTCAAATTTTGTGGGGGGTGTTTGTTGTTGTTCAAGTTATTTGTTTTCAGGCAGAACATTTCTCATCTTTTTAATAGCACAAAGCAAAGTTTCATGTCACTTAGGCTACACAAAAAATGTAAAAGTATCTATAATTTAACTACTGGTAATATTAAAATACAGTCATGTGCCATTTAATGAAGAAGACACAGCCTAAGAAATACATCAAGAGGTGACTTAGTCATTGTGCAAACATTATAGAGTAAACTTGCCCAAACCTAGACTTTGTATGTTACACACCTAGCCTAAATGGTAGCCTATTGCTCCAAGGCTATAAACCTGTGTACACATTACTGTATAAATGATATAAGCAATTATTATAGCATAATAAGTAGCATAACCATAGTATTTGTATTGTGCCTAAGTTGTGGGGTCCCCCCTATAAATCACCCATTGACCAAGTCCGATGCAAAAGCAAGAGGTAGTTTATTAGCTAGCTTGGGCTAGGGCTTCCTGCAGGAGAGCAGAGAAGCCTCGCCCACAGAGGCAAGAGCAGTTTTAAGGGTACAGAAAGGAACAAAAGGAGGAGGCGTTAGGCAAACCGCTGAGGAGAGTTGATAGGAGCATAAGGGACTGGGCAATGTCTGTTCTGGGCTAATTAGCCTGGGGAAGTATTTACTACCAGGATGACTGTGGTTAGGTGCCCGTTATCACTTGGGGCGGACATACTGGAGCCGGAGGTGGGGGAGGAAGCAGGTTGCCTATCACCTTTGGTATGTGACCGCAAATTGACCCTTTGGTATGCAGCCATAAATTAACCTTTGATGCACCTGCAAATTGAAGGCTGTGCGACAAGGTAGAATTAGTGAAAGGCTGTGGAACAAAATGAGTTAGTTTTAACAAAATGGAGTCAGCTTGGTTCGTTCAGTATGTCTAAACATCTTTTTTATTGGAACTGAGTCTCATGCTTTTGTCCAGGATAGCATGCCATGGTGTCAGCCTAACTCACAGCAACCTCAAACTTCTGGGCTCAGGTGATCCTCCTGTCTGAGCCTCCTGTGTCACTGGAAGTACAAGCACTTGTCACAATTCCTGGGTAATGTTTTTATTATTAGTAGAGATGAGGCGGGTCTTGCTCAGGCGGGTCTTAAACTCCTGAACTTTTAAGGGATCCTCCTGCCTCATCCTCCCAAAGTGCTAGGATTACAGGCATGAGTCACCATGCCTCGTCAGTGTATCTAAACATAGCTAAACATAAAATGTGAAGTAAAACTATGGTATAAAAGATAATTCCTATCAATGAAGTATTTGGGGCTGGAAGTTGAACTGGGTAAGTCAATGAGTGAGTGGTGTGTGAGGGTGAAAGCCTAGACCATTTCCATGCACTGTTGTAGATTTTATAAACACTCTACACTGAGGCTACTACATTTATTTAAAATTTTTTCTTTCTTCTATAGTTAATCTTAGTTTATTGTAACATTTTTAAATTCCTCACTTTTTGAGTTTTTAAGTGTTTTGACTATTGTAACAATGCTTAGCTTAACACACACATTGCGCAACTATATAAAAATATTTTCTTTATATCCTTATGCTATAAAAGTTCTATTTTTATTCTTTTTACTTATTTATTATGTGCCTCTCAAACTTTTTTGTTAGAAACTAAGATACAGATTCAAATGTTAACCCAGCCCTGCACAGGCTAAGGATCACCGGTGTTGCTGTCTTCCACCCCCCACATCTAGTCCCACTGGAACGTCTGTAGGGGGAAAAATGTGCATGGAGCTGTCATATTCTGTGATAACAACCTCTTCTTCTGGAATACCTCCTGAAGGACCTGCCTGAGGCTGTTTTAGAGTTAACTATTTTTTTGAATAAATAGAAGTACTCACTAAAATTAAAAAAAAAACAACTATAGTATAGCAAATGCAAGAACCAGTACCATAGTCATTTATCATCATTATCAAGTATTATGTAGTGTACATAATTATACGTTCTATACTTTTCTGTGGCTGGAAGGGCATCAGGTTTACATCGGTACCATGGTTTGGGTATGGCTTGTCTCCACCAAAATGTGCTCCAATTTGATCCCTAATATGGAAATGTTAGGATGTGGTAACAAATGCAAGGGTCATGGATGTGGATCCCTCATGAATAGATTAATACCCTTATTCAGGGGTGAGTGAGTTCTCATTCTGCTGGGAATGGATTAGTTCCTGCGAGGATAAACTTTTTTTGAGTTGTTGTTATTGAGACAGAGTTTCCAGGTTAGAGAGTTGTGGCCTCAGCCTGTCTCACAGCAACCTCAAAGTCCTGGGCTAAAGCGATCTTCCTGCTTCAGCCTCCCCAGTAGCTGTGACTACAGGCACCCACCACAATGCCCAGCTAACTTTTCTATATTCAGTAGAGACGGGGTCTCACTCTTGCTTGGGCTTATCTTCAAATGCTGGGCTCAAGCGATCCTCTCACCTTGGGCAAGAGCGAATTTTTTTTTTTTTTTCTTTTTCTTGCTGAGTAGCAGTCCATTGTGTGGACAGTTCACATTTTGTTTATCTATTCACCAGTTGTTGGACATTGGGATTTTTATTATGAATAACGTTGCTATGCACATTCACGTACCAGCCTTTATGTGGGCATTTGGATAAGAATGAATATTTTAAAAGAGTTTCATCCTTATTTTTTTTTTGTTTGTTTCTTTCCCCCCCATGTAATCCCTTGCACACACTCGCTCCCTTCCCAATTTCTGTCAGGAGTGGAAGCAAAATGAGTCGCTCAGCAGATGCCGCTGCCCATCGCGATGGACTTTTCTGTCACCAGAATCCTGAGCCACATAAACCTACATTTATAAATTCCCCTGCCTCAGGCGTTCTGCTACAGTCACATACAATGGACTGTGACAACAGAGTTACCAGAAACACCTGAGTGCTGTGTTGCAGCACGAAGTTAAGATAATTAAAACTTCCTTGGCGGGCAGCACCTGTGGCTCAAAGGATTAGGGCGCTGGTCTCATATGCCAGAGGTGGCGGGTTCAAACCCAGCCCTGGCCAAAAATAAATAAATAAATAATTAAAACATCATTGGCAATAGGAATTTATCAGTGCCATTATAATCTTACAGAGAACCGTCATATATATAGTCTGTTGTTGACTGGAATTTTATTATGTGTTTCATGATTGTAGTAAAATAGTAAGTCATTTGCATTATTGTCTAATTATGCTTGAAATTTTTAAGTGTTATTAATACTGGAATTTCTTCAGTAGGTCCTTGGTCTTGGTGATTCAAAGAATGAATCCATGGACCAAAGATCGGTGGAAGACAGGATTTATTTTATAGAAAAGAATGCAGAGAAAAGGCACAAGAATTCCTGGCAGAAGAAAAAGTCCAAGTGGGAAAAAAAAAAAAAAATCTCTCTGTCTGGGTTCTTTGTCCAGGGGTATATATAGTCGCAGGGGTCCTTTATAGTTACATTAGACCAGGACTTGGTAACAAATGATTGGATAGAACTGGGGTAATGTGAATGAACATATTAATGAATGGATACAGTCCATTCATTAAATTGGCCAGGCCTAGGAAACTTACATGAAATTGACTAGGCCAAGGAAATGAGGGGTTGTCCTGAATAGGGCAACAGCTGTATCACCTTAGGGCCTATGAGATGCTCGCAGCGGGAGAGCTCTCTAGGTTCAAGGGTGATCCTGGGGTTGGCACCGGCAGCAGCGCAGGCGGTGGTCTTCCTACTAGCTAGAGACCCGTGGGCTTCCGCTCCGCTCTCCCTCTCTGCCGGACTTGGTTCTCCAGCTCCGCCTCCCACCGTCCGCTGCACCAACACCGCTGGGGCGGAGAACGCAGAAGGAGCTGCAGACCCTGCCGAAGGTCCGACGCTGACCAATCTGGGGTGCACCCACCCCGTATCCTTATTATGTGTGTCCTGTATGAATGTAGACTTTTAAAGATTCCTTCACTTGAAAAGTTCGTATGTTTATATGGGAAAAACATTTTTATTACATAGAACAAAGAAAAACATGAGCTTGCCTCACAATCTATAATTAATTAGTTTTGCAAATAAACCATGAAATTGTTTCCTACTGTGAATTGTGAGTTTCAAATTCTATGATATCCTCATTGAGATTGTGTATCCGTGATGATTTGGCAATTGATAACAGTGTTATAAAATATGTTTTTGAACCTATGTTAAGGTTTTCCCTAATAAAAGTGACAAAACAGGAAATAAACATCAGGGAGACTTTTTGTTTGATGGAGCTTGTAATCCAGTAAGAACACAAGCCGAATTTGTTAAGAGAATTGTCCACATAGCTGTTTTCACCCTCTTCCCTGTCTTCCTGTTGACCCCTCTCCTTTTGTAACCAAATCAATCGCAGTAGTAGGTGTTATTATCTACTTTCTAAGTCCTTAAATAGTCCCTTTCTATTCTTTCTAACTGTATCAGGGTTTTCTGAGGAAATAGCCTCTATAGGATGCATGTGTATGTTTTTCAACCTTAATATAAAGCACAGAGAGATTTTCCAAAAGAAAAGACGCTTATTGAGGAGTAGAGCAATGCAACGGGGATACGACCGTCTCAGTAAACTACGTGCACATTCAGAAGGGTAAAAGAAGACAAAGGTACTTTAAGAAAAAAATAAACAGCATTGTGTAATTGTTTTGAAATTCTTGGCTACCAAGACCTATTACAAAGATGGTGTGACACCAGTTTGAAGCTGTCAGGGGAGATGGCGGGAAGATGTCCTCGAAGAAGTATTTTTTGTGTAAAGTTGTATTGGCTTCATTGCAAATTTATGGTTTTAGTAGCATCTTTTTCTTTATCCCTCATGTATGAACCTCCTCTCCATGGCCTTCCCTGGCTCTATTTGTCAGAGTTTTTCTAACATTAGTGAGTTGATTTCAGTCTGACAAATTTCATAACCTCCTTTGGATCCAGATCTTTCTTCAGAAGCAGCATTGATCAATTATCCTGTAGTTAAGTTTTGATGTCCCTTAATGCCCACATGAACCTTTCCTGTGGCTCTCATCTCATATCGGAGGGAGCGATTGGTGACTGCCTGTGTCAAAACACTGTTAGTTACAATTGACTAATAAGGGAGGTTTGAAGGCAGCGGCTGTCAGGCTAAGTTTGAGGGGAGGCCACTATTAAGTTCAATTTTGTCTGTTCCATACCGTTTTGTCATCATCTCAATGGTCTGGGTCAGCATTATTTTGTTAGGAGTAGGACTTCTGCAAAATTTAAAAAGTGACAGACACAAAATTTAAACAGGGGAAATAGAAAGTGAAATTAATAGTAATATGACAATTCCAGGTATGAACCTAGGCTTAAAGACAACAAATTGAACCAATTAAAAGGCCATATAAAATTAGGTACGATCTTTTATAACTGTGGGACCTATGTTCATATTTTGTTTATATGGATCTCAATTTTCCCAAAGGAATTTGATCAGTTTCAGTATAGATTAGCAATGACATGTACTAATAGCAATGCACAGTCATTTTTCATTTAATCAGGGGAATCTAAAGGAAATTTTTTAGGTTAGATTTTGTTAATTCACCAGCAGAAGTTATTGATTGTGAAATTTCAATTATACTCTTAACCTGATAAGTGAAAAAATGTGGCATTCAGCAGGTAAAAGTCTCTTTATGATACGGAGTCTTTTTTTCAGTGTCTTGGAAAATGTTGTCTACACTCAGGGGTGTCCAAACTCTTTTTTTGTTTTTCCTGCCACACATTCAAAGAATAAGACTTGTTTTGAGCACACAGTAAATACACAAACGCTAAGGAAAACAGATTAGCCAAAACCAAATCAAAGGTCCATTCATACTTTTCATGATGTCTGATGCCACATATAAGCAAAAAAAGTCCTCATAAAACCAGTATGCAGCGTGCAGGTGCCAGACTGGACACCCCTAGTACATCATGAAAACATTAACATGTGGTTTCTAATTTGAATGATCTTTGGTCACAGCATAATGTAGTTTGGTCAACTTTTTTGGTGATTAATACACCATGAAAAAAAGCTTGTTTCTTGAAATTTGTAAATTTTCAATTTATAAGATTTTAGGAATATTGCAGCTTTTGTTTTGAGTTGGAGAGTTGTAGCTAACTACTAGCAGAAATTATGAGAATTAAGGATGTAGTCCAGAGTGCAAGTATATTAGATGAACTCAAAAACAATGCACATAATTATAGCCTAGTAACAGTTGTAGTGTACATTTTCTTTCAAAACATAACTTTTATTCTCTATATTGATCATATAGGAATGTCAGATTTACCAAACCAAGGCATATTTTAGATTTCATTTACCATCTTCACATTCTTGAACCTTCAGGAAATGAAAATATTTTTTCCTTCATTCTAAGGCTAGCATCTTTTGAAATAGATATTTTATGCATATTGTACATATTGTTAAATAAAAATTTTTGATCAAAGCTTTGATAATATAATCGATGATTCCAATTATATCCTGCTTATAAAGAGAGAACTTTTTTTTGAGACAGAGTCTCACTTTACCAATCATCCTTGGTAGAGTGCCATGGCATCATGGCTCAGAACAACCTCAAACTACTAAACTACTTCTCTGCTCACAAAAATGTACTTAACCAAGTTGTTATAAACTATAGCTATCCTAAAAGAAAATATCCCTAAATCTGAAAAACAAAAGATTTAAGGAAAAAAACTACACTTTAAATAAAAGTCATAAAATATTATCTCAATTGCTTAATTTCATACAGTCTTTTTTTGTTGTTTAGCTTGTTCTTAATTATCAGCTTTATAAATGTATCAGTTTCTTTATTAGAGTAGTAAAAATTTTTATTTAGTTCATTAATCTTAAAGTTGTCAAAAATCTGCATTCAAAAGTACTTGTTAATTTCTTTTTTTAATAAGAGAACAGTTTATTAATTAAACAAAGATATGATGTAATACAGTACAAGCAACACTCTCAAGATAGGTATAATAGTACTACTCACACAAAAACCTAAATTTCACCTCAAAAAAAAAATCACAAGATAAAAGACAAAGCAATTTCACTGTTATAAAGTAAGATATTTCATGGAAAGTATTAACTCTGCCCACCCCCAAAGTCCACCTTTGTTTGTTTGTTTGTTGGGAGGTTGAGATCTCAACTTTTCAACTCTTAAATGTTCAGTACAAATACCACCACTTCCTGTTCCCTTTCACTGACACCCCTGTTTCTGGTCACCACAAAATCTTCCCTCCCTGAACTCCCAGAAGCTCATCCCTGGGCAGCTCCCCTGGGCCCTCGATTATAGACAGTCTTGTATATCTCATCTCTGCCACAAGGTTGCAAGTCCTCTGCCTTGTGTGGTTTTCAAATTACCCCACAGGGCTTCACAAGTAGTGTGTCCTGTTTAGTAGATAGTTATTAAACACATGGAGAAACTTGGAAAGGATCTGGGTTCCAGTCAGGATACCTGGAATGGATTCTAGTGGGTAGGGAAGCCGTGGTAGGCATTGAAGACAACCTTTGTCCACCTCACAAGCTAAATTTCCTACACTATAGTGATGAACCGTATATACTACCTTACACAGTTCCATGTCTGACTTCACTGCTTGGTCAGTATCCCTCTCTGGCTTTTCCCCCACCGTGCTGGACACAGCATTATGATTGGAGCTGCGGGTATGAGAATGGAAGGTAGAAGCAGTGGAATTTAGCAAAGTGTACCAGTGCTTTTCACCCCCTTGACAGTCTGTAATGACTTGACACGTGCCTTAGAGGTGTATGCCCATTGCCTTCTGCTCCTAGTATGTTTCCTAAAATAGCAACCTGAATGATATGCATAATCTTTTTTTTTTATCTTCTTGACCTTTCCAAGAAAAAAAAATTTAGAAAAAGAACATCTCAAAAGAGCCTATGGAGAGTCAACATTCTCTGGATGTGGCAGAACTGTTGTTGATGGGAGACGACAAATAGGTTTCGTCTTGAGAGTTACTTCTGTTTACTTGTCCCTGATGCCTGCAGCACTGTGATGACAAGTACTGGGATGTCCTATCCTGGCTCAGAGTTCTGTGACTGACTAGTAATGTCTGCCCTGGTGCAGAAGGAAGTACAGGAGCACAGAAACAGCATAGTTCCCATCACTAAGATAGAACAGAAAGGTAACTGGGGAACACAGGAGTTGTATTAGATTTCTTTCCCTTTGCCATTACCCTCCAAGGATGGTAATGAAGAAAGAGCTGAAAGGAAGGAGGATCCTGTGATGGAGAAATACCCCTCAGGGGACTGAAAAATGGGGAAGTGGTTGTAATTTATTCCATATAATGACTCAAGAATATAAGCAAAAAAATAGGAATTTGTGAATGAATCCCCTTTGGGTATTAAGCACTTCATCTCTTTTTCTCATGTAGTTTCCACATTAGCATTTTTATATTAACAAGAGAGCCTCAGTGACTCATTCCATTGGTGTGACTGGTGGTGTGTTTCAGGCACTGTAAGGAGCTGGAGCCACCTGGTACCTGGAGACAGTTTGGAGGCTCAAAGGTGCAAAGTTCAAGGACTAAGAGATCGATGGGCAGAAAGGTTTTTGTGAGGAGATGGCTGGGGAACAGGTGCAGGTCAGGGGACCTGCTCTCCACACCTTAGAGCAGGAGGCCAAAAAATGAGCTTCTCTACGGATCACTGGTCCCAAGTCTTATGGGTCAGGTTAGAATTTTGCTTTGGCCAAAGCCCTTTTCAAGAAACATCCTTGCCCCACAAAGTGTGTATGACTTTGTGTACATTACCCAGTCTCAGTTCTGTGTTTCTTCTAGTGGGAGCAGGAGGTGAGTTACGACTACATGAGATCCCCTCGCATGCCGGGTGATTCATTTTTGCTTTCTCATTTTCTGGTATAGCCATGAAGATACTTCTTGTTAAGTAATTTAAAAGGTAGACACAGTAATAGGAAGAGAGATTTTCTTAATACAGTGCTTAGGCAAAGAGAGCTACACTTCTGAAAAGATGGTTCCATTTCACTTATCTCGTCCCAGTTTCAACTGCCGCCTGTCATTTTCTGAAATTTTCGAGATAATATAGCTATTTTGAAAGCTTGCTATATTGAATTTATGTCCATTTTAATACATTAATTCTTTTTCATTAGACAGTAAAATTTGATCTTTAAAATGTGAATTAAAAAGTTCTGTATTCCCAGCCTCCTCTCTCAAATTCCGTGTAAGGGAAAACTAGCCATCCACGTCCCCACCATATCTTACGTGATGTGTATGCTGTTCCTGTCTCCTGTCACCACAGTCCCACTGGGCAAGAGGTAGCCTGGACTTTAGACAGTGCCCTTGGCATAGGACTCTGATGGGCTGGCTGTAGAATAACAGCTGCGTGTCCCAGAATCCTTGGTCTGGAATTGGGAATCATGGACAGACCGAGGCAACAGAGCTAAAATGGAAAGTTCAAGAAGTCCTTGGGGACACAGTGACCACAACGCACCTCTTCTTTCAGTCCCCACAAGCAAAATAAAAAAACAAAACTGTGTGAATTTTCTCTCATTTAAACTTTTTAATTACTTTGCTTTTTTTTTTTTGCAGTTTTTGGCCAGGTTTGGGTTTGAACCTGCCACCTCTGGCGTTTGGGGCCAGCGCTCTACTCCTTTGAGCCACAGGCGCCACCCCATCACTTTACTTTTTTATATATATTTTGTTTGCCTCTAGTATATCTTGGATTGGAACGCATAAATTTTTATCACATCAGAGTGAATTAGATCTGCAGTTGAAGCTGGGCATATCGTCAGCTCTTACAAAGCCTCTCAGTAAACTAGGGCATCACTCAGAGGTGTGTCTGTGTCCCACAATGTGAGGCAGCTGTCCCCTGGGCCCAATGTAGCCCAAATGGGCTCACCCATGTGGTGGCCTGGAAGCTTTGCAGTGTCCCTGTCCTATTGCCATTGGGCTCCCTCATTTCTTCCACGCCGTGCACAGTTGTGCCAAAGCCTGAGTTTATAGAGGCCAACCCTGCTTGGAATCACTGCTTCAAGGGGGAGAGTAATTTCATTACTTCTAACACTATGTCATACTATGTCTCCGTGTCTGACGTTATTCTCCCCACCTACAGAAAGCAGGGACCCCCGGTTTATTACCCCATCCCCACGTTAGTAGGATAGATTGCAGATTAGCGTGAGAGCAGGAAGGAGGCGTGCTGAACGGTTCTGAGGGCAGACGCCATGCAAATACAGGACATAATAACAGCCAGGCTCGGCACACCTGAGCCCACCGTAACCTTTCCATGCCCTTCTTGAAAATAAGATGAGAGCTGATATTGAATAAAGCTTGTGTTTTCCAGAGGATCGGGGTAGCAAGTCGTGTGAGTGGATTTAGACTTGAGTGACCTTTCTCTGCCATTACAAATAGTGTCAGCAGGTGAACGTGATGCAAAACGTGTTCTCGGCTATGGAGAAAAAGCCTTTATGTCTTTATTAAGCTTTTCTTGTTTTAAGAATACAACGGACTTTCATTTCACTGGTTTGTCCACGCAAATCTGCCTGAATTGGGGGCCAGTTTATGCTGCCCACGAAGGGAGCATGATAATCACGCCTATATCAAGGGTCAGTGAACTATGGATTGCAATACTTGGCAGAGATATTGCATTTACTGCAAAGCCACAGGCATGGCCTTATTATTTTTTCTACCTCCAGTCATGTGGATGTGGAGCAAACCTAATGCATTTGTTTCTGTTTTATGAGTCCACGTTAAGCCACATGGACCTCTGACCTTACAGAACACTGACTTTCAGCATCATTGATGGCTTAAAGCAGAACATGGCTATTTCTTTTATTAAAAAGTAGAAAATACATTAAATACATTAAATAATATGTCACATATATGTCTAGTTTAAAGAAGAAGAATAAAATGGCCATCAATGTACATACCAGTCTGGATGGGAAACAACATTAGTGGTACTTAGAAACTCTTGGGTGCCTCTCGCTGGACCACACACTCTCCCAACCCCACCTGGTGGTGTTAACTAGCCTGTATTTTTTGTAATAATCATTCACTGTTTTTCTTGGTAGTTTGACTCTATAGTTACTTCCAAACAATACGTTTATAGTTTTGCTTATTTTTGAACTTTATATAATTGGAGAAGATTATTTTGTGCCAAGCATGTGTTCCTTTCTTCAACTCAACATTTTCTGTGAGGTTCCTTCACCCTGATACGACGTTATCTGGGGAGTCTACAGCAAATTATTTATTTATTCCGCTATTGGTGAACATTTGAGTTGCAAGATACTTGCTAGTATGAAAATGCTATGTATATATTCTTTTTTAATATTTTTTTAAACAAGTGAACAGTTTTTTAAGAATTAAACAAAGATATGATGGTATACAGTACAAGCAAGACACTCAAGATAGGTATAATAGTACTACTCACACAAAAACTTAAATTTCACCTCAAAAGAAATCACAAGACAAAAGAGAAAGCAATTTCACTGTTATAAAATATTTCATGCAAAGTATTAACTCTGCCCCCCAAAGCCCAACCTCCCAATAAATAAAAAACAATATCATGCACTTGAACATGAAACAGGACAGATCTCATATTAAGTGTTACTACTATGACGAAACATTTAAAAATCAGAAAATTTTGTAGAAAGATTACATAAATTGGTTAAAATCCTACCAGGTGAAGCCATGCAAAAGCACTCTCCTTCCAACACTGTATGAGCATTGCTGAGTCTGACAGGATGTTATTAACACATGGTGATGACTTGTTCAGAATGGAAAGTCTGAATTCCCAATGCACAATTGCACAGACTTCCTTTTATATGCTGAGTTGCAATTTAATTTCAGCACATCAGTTTCCCTCCCTCCCTTTCCCCTGACTCCAGGCAAATCACCATTGGTATATTCTGAGAGGGCCAGAGTCTCATTTTAAAGTAAGATTTCACCATTTCTCTTTGGGAGCCACAGAGTGTCTTATTGCTTCCCTGCTGGGATGCTGGACAGTGAGCTGTGTTCCAAACCCCCTGTCCTTAAGTATCTGGTTGAACACTCCAGCTCAGGCTCACGTTTCTTGAAAAAAGTAATAGGGAAGATGAACTCTCTGAGGAAAGGCAATGAGCCAGCTTAAGTCTTTCTTCACATGGCCAGTGTCTGTTCATCCTCACTTTTCCACCGTAGAAAGTCATTCCATCTAGAGAATCTATTTTCTCTGAAAACAGAGGATACACATCCAACTTCATGGGAGGCTAGGAAAAAGTCACGTGGTCGCTGTGTGAAGCACTGTGAGCTTCTAATTTTTTATTTTAATTTATTGAGACAGTTTTACTTTGTCACCCTTGGTAAAGTGCCATGGCATCACAGCTCACAGCAACCTCAAACTTTTGAGCTCAAGTGATCTTCTTGCGCCAGCCTCCCAAGTAGCTGGAACTACACGCACCTGCCATGATGCCTGGCTGTTTGTATAGATGGGGTCTCACTCTTGCTCAGGCTGGTCTTGAATTCCTGAGCTCAAGTGATCCACCTGCTTTGGCCTCCCAGAGTGCTAGGATTACAGGCATGAGCTACTGCACTTGGACATGGTAAGCTTTTTAGAGCTGCCATGTCATTTCTCAAGTTAAAAATTGTAGTTTGGACATCCTATTTCTCTCAAGCCTGTCATTTATCATTCTTATTTGCTAAGTCTTTGAACAGAAGACCTCAGGAACTGGCAGAGAGGACAGTTTTTGGGGTTATTTGTTTGAGACAGTGTCTCCCTCTGTGTACTGGGTAGAGTATTGTGGCTTCATAGCTCACAGCACTTCAAACTCTCAGGCACAAATGTGAGTCTCTTGCCTTAGTCTCAGTTGCCTCTCGCCTTGTCCCAGTTGCAGCTGGGACAACAGGGGCCCACCAGGATGCCTGGCTAGTTTTTCCATTTTTAGGAGACAGAGTCTTGCTCTAAGGTTAGTCTCACTCTCTTGAGCTCAAGCAATCCACCTGCCTCAGCCTCCCAGAGTACTACGATTACAGACGTGAGGTACCGTGTCCTGCTTAGAAGATAGTCTTAAGAAAGTGGCACTAACTGCTTCAGAAGGCGAAGCGGGAGAGAGACTTTAGTTCTTTACTAGTGAAAGGACAAATACCTTCACTTGGGAACTGTCTTACAAGACATGGCGATGGCCATCAGTATGGTATGGTCTAAGAAGGTGCTGGGTGGGGTCTCCTGCCTCCATTTACTAACATGTCACTCTTTGGATCCTGATGGTTTTGTGGTTCTTTGTCATCTTCTCATGAAATATTTATATGTCTGAATGGAAACATAAGGTGCTGATCACCTAGTGCAAAAATCAACATTAACGTTAGGGGATACAGAAAAGGAAGGCAATGAAGCCTTTTCCCTTGAGGACCTTGCAGGCTGGTGTGAAACATGTCAAGGGCTGTGATTCCAGCCATGGGTTCAGTGTCTGTCCGCAAACATGCACGATTTCTACAGGAACATGGGGTGGGAGGGGAAAGCACAGTGTCCAGCCTCCACCATGTGACCATCTGGGAGCATGACTGGGTCACATGGAGGCCTGTCAAAGAACAAGATGACAGTGGGAAGGAATACTGGGACACTGATAGGTGATCTTAGAGGATGAATTTGGCCTCTTTTGCACTTTTACTAAAGATTGACCTTCACAGTACAGAAGCACAGAACCCCGAGAGCAACTTGAGTATATACTCTTTGTGAGAACGTACATATGCTGTTCCTATCACTGAACAGGCCACGTGACCGCTGCCATCTCAGTTTTTCTGTGACCCCAGCAGTAGGGGCAGCCCATTCACATCCCTTGGTAGTCTATCCTGGCAAGGAAGCATCCCAGGGTAGCCTTAGTCTCCCTCTACCAGCTCCTTTAGTCTGATCTCTCCCTCCAAATCAAATGGATTTTTATTTGGGTGGGTGAACGTTTTAGGCTTACTTTACGCAGAGCGGATGAAGGGTGTTTCATAGTCCTGGTGTTGGGCACTTTGTGGTCTCCACAGGACACATTTGCAGCAATGGAGGCAGGTGTGTTCTCAGCCTCTTGCTGGAAAACACAGCTGTTTGACTTCTGGGGTGTTATTAGCTACACAGACTCCCTGAGGAGAGGGGAGTTGTTTTGTTTCTTCTCATGTAGCTCTTTTCTCATCATGAAAATGTTGATTCTCTTGGCACATTGTTTCTCAAGCCATTCCTTAAGAGAGCAGCATGAATATGAATAATGTAATTTGAGCAAAATCTTGTAAAGGAAGGAAGGAGTCTCAGCCCAGAGGCTTCGCAGTATTGCTGAGGATCGTGAGAGGGTCTTGTCCTTCCTAGGCTTTGATTTAAGAGACAGTCTAAGAAATAGTCAAGCAAGAATAGAATCAAAAGCTATAATATCCTTCCTTTCTCTTTTTGTGACTGAGTTTCTCAAAGTTGAGAGGAGAGGGAAGAAATATCTATGGAGCATTTGCAATTCCTTTTCTCAGCCAGCCAAATACAAATCCATTTGCTCAATCCAAGAATAGGAGCTTAAATGAGAATGCCAAGGCTTTGAAAATCAAAATAAGTAAGGACAATTTCTGGTCTTAAAGTAGCACCATAATACATGAGGAGAATTCTAATGATCTACCCTGTGTTGCGCGGCTATGGTATTTTAAGACCTCGGAAGTTCTTTCACAGATTCACCATCTTGCATTTTACAGATCTGCCATTTTGTGCTTCATGGATCTGCCATTTTGTGGTTTTGACTACATGTGTAGCAAACCAGTCTTCCCCAGCCCTACCAGTTCAGGTCCAAATATTATTACCATCATTTGATTAGTTTACAAAGCCTTGAGGCAATTTGAGAATATCTATTGACTGGTCTATGATTTTGGATGTTGAATTAGAATACTTCAGGTAGAATTCTAGTGTTGAGGGAAGGAGGGTAACAGGGAATTAATAGTTACTGAGCATGCTCAGTGTGAGGTTCTACAGTAGGTAGTCAACACGTGTTTTGAACAGTCCTCATAACAACCTTGAGGTGTATGACTATACCCATTTTTACGGATGATCAGATAAGTTCACTCACTCACAGTCTTCTAGCATGTGGTGGAACAAGGGGACAGACCAATGTCACTCTGAAGTGGCTCTTAGTGACACCAAGGAAGAGACACTGTGGTTCTGTTTTCCATGTGTCACTATGGGCGAGAGCTATCCCTCTAGTGAGATGTGGCAAAATTCCACTCAGGAAAAAGGGACAGCCCACCTCAAAGTCTCTGGTGGTGCCCACGTTGGAACATTGCTGTCAGGCTAGAGTTTTCCACCTTCAACATTTCTCTTGTCTGTAGAGTGGATAAGAGCCCTAGTGAGGGCTTTGTGAAGACAAGCACTGGGCTGAGACCCCAGATTGTGAATATGGACACTAGGCAAGATGAGTTGGAGGGGCCCTGCTGAGTGGATTCCCTTCAGGGGTTATAGTGTACCTTAATGCTTTCTGTCTGACTTATTCTCAACATGCTATGACGTGGCATCACTTACTCTAATGTGGAAAGCCTAATGAATGTTAAAGGACTTGGCAATTCTTACATATTAAACCCAACTATATACAACTCAGATATTCAGGCTATTAGAAATTCAAAATCATGCATCGAAAGTACTCCTTTATCAAATAAACAGTTATTGTACACCTTCTAGGTATCCAGCCTTACACTGGACTTAGGTATCAGCTATTTCCCAGGATGGAGTCTCTGCTCTGGACTGCCATCTAGTGGAATTACATAGTAGTACAGAGGCGAGGTTAGCTCCCCTAGTAGCTCTCTTGCGAGTGCTAGAAGCAGCATTTGAGTGGGACCTTGGAGGATGAATAGGAGTTTTCTAGGAAGGGAAGAAAGGAATGAAAATCGGCGATAATGTTCTCACCACACAAGTACGTAGAATAAGTACTACACAGCATGTATATCACTGCACAAATTTTACAGTCACTACACTTCCATTTTATTGCTGAGATTTTAATATGTTTAGTCTGTGACAATTTTTTTTTCTTGATATGAATCCCATTTACCACCATCACTATCTAAAAGTGTCATTTGGCATACCTACATTAAGTCCATGTAAATAGAATCTATTCAGTGGTAATATGCATTGTGACAATTTTGGCTACCTTAGGAAGGTGAACAATGTTAGAAACCTAGTATTTCATGAATGCCTACTACCACATTCCACAGTATTGGTTGCACATGTATTCTCATTTAAATTGTGCAATGACCCTAGCAGCTGAGTATTTCTACTCCTATTTACAAGTGAGAAAATGGAGAAGTGAAAAAAATAGTTGGATTATTTGGGTTTGGATGCCAACTCCTTACTTACCAGCTATTTGTTTGAACATGAACAAACTTCTTAACTCCTCCAACTATCAATTCCCTTATTAGCAAATTGGGAGTAGTAACAGCGTATTTATCAAAGTGTTGTCAAAAGATCAATTGAGATGATCTATGTTGAGCCCATGGCCCTGTGCATGGCTTTATTAAAAGTCTCAGTGAAGGGTAGATATTTTAAATTATTGTCACAGAGGCTAAGAAACTTGTCCAGGATTGATTACTGTTCGGTCTGACTCCAAGGCATACTTAGATATTTTGAAAACCAGAGCTCACATTTAATAAGCTACAGGCAAATTTGCAAAATAAACAAAGGTGTTGAAACAGCACATATTATAAATAAATAAGGGAAGGTCAGCCTTATACACAATCAAAGGAATTCTTATAATTATGAGATGAGTAAATGTGTCTAACCCTAAGAAAAAAGAAATACTCAAGAGTATGAATACTGATATATGGAGTCGGTCCACTAAGTTCCCTTTCTTGGATTTTTTTTTTCATAGTTGGTTTTACCTGGGTATTTTCTCCCAGAGCTTTTGAATATAGGGCCACATAGGGTGAAAGGATAAAGTAAGTCTGTAATTAGCCTTCTGTCTTTTCAATGGTCAACTTTTCAACCATTGCCAATTTGAACCCTGCTGCTTTAACAATTAGAAAATTTGGCAGAAGTCATTCTATTATGAACCCTGAAATCTAACTAAATTCAAGTTTAACTTCTACTAGGAATCCCAACCTGAGTTTGGGAGGGAGATTCAACTGAAAAGGAGAAGGTAAAACATCTGTATAATGTTTATCTGTTCTCTATTGAAATGATTTTTTGATAATTTCTTCCAATTTGAGCTTCAGGCTCATTCCTGAAATTCATGAGAGACACCGACATTGCTTGAAGACCCAGCTCTTAAGTGTCTGGTGACACTGTCATTTGGATTTTAGCTTGCTTTATTCTTTCTGTAGGGACATGCTTCGATGTTGTTTCCAACCCTAAGAAACCACTTTTACTGGTTGTAGGTAAGACTTAAGCATACACAGCCATCTAAGGACAAAGAGGATGGGTGACCCTGCCAAGTGTGTGCGGTAAGATGTCTGAGGGTAACGGGCAGGAGGAAGAAGCTTGTTTGTCTAGGTTTTTGCTTGGAGAGACCTGACTTTCAATTCTCACTATAGTTAAAGGAGCAACCGTGAACCAACTTGCACAGACCCCTTTTCCAAGTGTTCTTCCCAAACCTGTATCGTTGCAAACTTCGTCTATGACCTGCAGTCTGAGCTCTGTTGATTTTTCAGTTTATTTTGCTGTGGGTCCTGGAAGATCCCCACACTTTTCCAGATCATAGCTGCAGTTAGTCCTGAGGGTAGTGAAAGCAAATTGCCCTGGGAGCTCATGACAGGGCTGTATTAGAATTTATTCACTCCCCTCTCTCCTACTTTTACCTAATCTGCTGGGCTGTGGCTGCTTCCTCATGGCTAAAGCAAAGGTGATTACTCATTTTATTAGAGTACGTGCCTGGGGACGGCTGAGCTTTCTGGAAGGATAGATGCATCAGGATTGCTTGTATTTCCTGTCTGTATTCGGGAGAGTTGATTCAGTGTACGGAGAGCTGCTTGATCTGAGTCAGAGTCTAGAATCTAGAGTCAGGGGTGTCCCACCTGCGGCCTGCAGGCCACATGCAGATCATTTAAGGCCTGTTTTGCTCATCTTTGCTGTGGGATATTGTGAAAATTAGGCATAGACTTTTGTCTTGTTTGCTTATTAGCTTTTGTTAGTGTGTATTTAATGTGTGACCCAAGACAACTGTTGTTCCCTCATAGAGCAGAAAAGAAAAATGGTTGGGCCCCCCTGGACCAAGGCCCAATACCTTTTGAAAGGGTCTCCACGTTTAGTTGCTTTTATGTCTGGATTGACCTGTTACTACATGTCCCTGAATGACTTTACCCCGTCGGGGTCGTAGTCAAGGGAGAGAGGTTGTGCTGGCTCAGAACAGGCAGACAGCCACACTACTTACGCTCAAGAGTAGATTAAACTGAGTATGTGCTGTTTCATGAGCGGGGAGTTTCAGTTGGGGGAGATGGAAAAGTTCTGGAGATGGATCGTGGTTAGTGATGGTTGAACAAAAACGTGAATGTCTCTAATGCCACTGCTTAAAATGGTAAATTGTATGCTGTGTATTTTTTCTCACCATTGTGTTAGTTTACTGGGGCCGATGGAATAAAGTTCCACGGACTGAGTGCCTTACACTACACGAATTCATTTTCTCCCAGTCCTGGAGGCCGAAAGTCTGAACGCGAAGTATCGCAGGCTCAGTTTCTCCCAAGGCCTCTCTTCCTGGTTTACAGACAGCCACAGTATTCTCTCCGCGCACCTGTCCTAATTTCTTCTCCTTAACTTGAAACCCACCTGCATGACCCCATTTGGACTTCATCACCTCCCAAAAGGCTCCTCCTCCACATACAGCCACATGGTGAGCTATGGGACTTCAATGTACAGAATTTCAAGGGGACAGAATTGAACTCGCATCAATAACAATAACAAACGGGTAGGTTGGACCTGGTTATCAGAAGAAGCCAAAAACCTTGAACTTTTAATTCAAAGGTTTCTCAAACAAGCGTGAGAATTGCCTTTTAGCTTTTTCAGAATTCACATGCTTTAGCGGACTCTTCATACGTAGACCAGGGAATTTAGAAATTCCTACCTGGGAGCAGAGCCTAGCAGGACAGGAGGTTAACAGAATGGATCCTGGTCACTTTCATAGCTAAAACTAGAGTGAGTAACAATGGGATCTGTTTGGGAATGATAATTGTATTTGATATTTAAAAATGACTTCTATAAACATAGATTATGTTTGTGGGTATGTCCCTACCCACAAATCACTTATATGCCCTTGGATAGGTCTGAGAGAGAAAGAAATTTATGATGTGGCTGGGCAAGGTCAAGGTGGAATAAAGCTAAGCCCCTCCCACTGGGTTGGGGTGGGAACTACTATGATGCTTTTTTACCAGGTTGAAGTTTCCAGGAGCTGGGTTTCTTCTGCCCCTGTCTGCCTTCCACTGCCTTCCACTTCCCTGTGGCCTTCCACTGCCACATTGCACTGCCCTTCCCCAACCAGTATTGTCCTTAAAAGGTAAATGGGCAATTATGTCTTGGGTGAGCCCCATTCTACTTAAGGTGGGTAAAGATTAATCATTATGTCCTGAGACAAGTTGAACAAGGATGAAACAGATGTCAAGAACCCTGGCTTGGTCTACTTGCTGTACCACTAGTAAACATGGTGATAATAAACTACCTCATTTCCTGAACCCTAGTCTTCTCATTTGCAAAATACAAATTATTGATGTTGAGCATTGATACATGCTCAACATCAATAATGAATAGTGGTTACAAATGCAGGCTTGAGCCCAAGAGCCCTGGAAGAGTCGTCATCTTGGGTAAGTTATTTAGTTTTCAACCTTCGATTTCTCTGAAATGGAGAAAGTAATACAGTCGTTGTGAGGATTAAATGAGAACAAGCTTCCCAACCCCAAGTACGTCGTGAGGACCCACCACTATTATCAAGGTCATTCCAAGTTCTACCCTCCACTACCAGTTCAGAGCATACTGGTTCTATGATTCTAAATCACAATTAAGAGAATTTGATCTCATTAGACAAGTAATGGTCTTTCTCGAAAGAAGTATGGAGGAACGAGTGGGAGTCGTTAAGAGATTTTTTTGCCTGAGATTTATAAAAATTGGGAAAAGCCCACTACCTCAGTAACAGTCAGGGTGTCCCAAAAGTCACCCGTAAAGTCACCATACATAGGGGAAATGGGAAACTGTAGCTAAATAGGCCTTTATGTACAAAATATTCATTATGAAATTTAACAAAGAGGTGGCAATGCATAGAGAATGTTTTGTAAATATTCTGTAAAATTTTATAATCAGTATTTTGTAAATGTACATTTAACTACAATTTCCTATTTTCCCTCTGCATGTCAAACGTAGGACTGACTTTTGGGACACCCTATAGTAGACTTTGATAGTGAGTTTGGGTTGACTTTGTGACTGCCCCCAAATCAATGCCAGCCGCTTTGCTGAGACAGAATCTGGGCCAGGTGCTCAACATTCCCTGAAATGGCTCCCACCCCGTTAGATGCCTCCGAGAAGAGAAATACCCACATTTACTCCAGGTGATGAACCAAAGAAGCCAAAGTACTAAAGGGAAAAAGAAAATAAAAAGGGTTACAACATTGCAGCTATGATTAACTAGAAGAAAAAAAAGCACACATTTCTTCCTGAGCACACAAAATGAAAAGCAGAAAATAAAAAGATTGCCCCAGCGTTCTCCCAGCCACCGCTCTCTTTGTAACATTTGTCAGACAGGAAGAAAATCAATGGCTTCATTAGACCAGGCACAAAGCTCAGGGGATGTAAACTGAGCACAGCCAGTTTCTCATGGTCAAGTGGACGACGCACGCCCCATGCAAATGCTGGGCGTGGGCGGTCTGGGGCCTTTCTCCTCTTGCCCACAGAGCTGCTGAACACGGCTCACTTCTTTGGGCTTTTGTTTCTGCTTCTGAGAAAGCAGAGTCTGGCCCTAGTTGTTTATTTCAACAAAGGAATATGGAAACAAATGTCTTCGGAGTTGTTCAGAGGAGCGGCTGGAAGGTGGACTTCCAGGGATTTGGGGAGATTATAGAATTTTCATGGTAAATGATGGTGGCTTTTGATAAGTAGTTTCAAAAGACTAGAAAGAAGCAAGTGATTGTACTGAAAATCATTTTTAGAGACTCAGCTTCAATAGCCCTGCTGGGAAACTTGGAGACCCAGATGAACGTTGGGGACAGTAGTGTGGGGAAGAAACTCAATCTTCATTTCAGAAATTACTTGTAAGTTAGGGGAACATGGGTAAAATGGAAAAGGAAATACAGAAATAAATTATTTCGCCATTAGCTGCTAAATCTTAAGTTTCAAGAAAGGATTACTCCCTGGACTAAGTGACCTGCAATTCAACAGGGCAGTTCTCTAACCAGGAGGGGTCCCCAATTTCAAACGCAGATAGCCCTCCACTTAATTTAAAATGTAACTCCACAACCTACCCAAGAGGCCCAGTATAGCAGGAAAAGTGGCGGGCATTGTGCAGGGGGATCTGTTGCTGGGAGCAAGACAGGTGTCAGTAGGGGGACATGTACTGGGCTGAGTGAATGGACAACATTCAAATGGAGCAAGTCATGGCCTGCTCTCTCAGTGGTGGACTTCAAACTGTCACATTTACCACCAAGCTGCAGGAATCCTAAACGAGACCTCAGGCCGTTCACAGGGAGGACATGACCTTGAGAAATCAGAAAATGTCTGAACTCCCCTATTCTTGGGCCCTGCTGGGCTGGGCCCCCTTTCCCTGGCATGGAAAGAACTTAAGAATCAACAGAGAGAATCCTCCAGGAGCCTGAGAGGCTAGAAGGAGACAAGAGCGGGGAGAGTGTCTGTGGGCAGAGCTGTCTCCTGGTGGCTGTGGTGCTTTCTCTAAATTAAAAACCTAACTTCTCTGTCTCGGTCCATCCAGGTGGCCGTGAAGAAATCCCATACTGAGTGGCTTAAACAATATGCATTTATTGCTCGTGTTTCTAGAGGCTGGGAAGTCCAAGATCCAGGCGCCAGCACACTTGGAGTCTGGTGAGGGTGGGCTTTCTGGCTCATGCGTGGCTGTGTCCTCACACAGTGGAAGGTGTGGGCAGCTCCCTGCAGCCCCGTTTGAGGACACTGCACCTTCATGACCTCCTCACCTTTCAAACCCACTTCCCAATACCATCACCTTGGGCATTAGGATTTCACCTCATGAAGCATTCAGAATCTAACTCCCTTCATCCCTGCCACGGCTCAAATTCGGGTTCAGACCTTTGACCCTGATGGTTGCAGGGCTTCTCCTGAGAGCCTCGTGTCCCTGACGGAGAGCAGGGCGTCCTACTCGCAGTGGCAGTGCTACCCACAAGTGTAGAACCTGGGCCGTGAAGAACCGAGGGAGACGGATGCCCTGCGACTAGTGTCAGAAAGCTGGGCAGGCTCAGCTCCAGAGAGAAGCAAACAAGCGAACAAGAAGGAAACGGCCCCCTCTGGCCCTGCCGACACAGGAGGAGGATGTGCCCAGCTTTTCTCCCACGGTTTTATCCAACTTTGTTTGGGTTTCCCTGGGCAGGAATGGGAGCCAGAGGCAGAGGGCCAAAGTGGCAAATCATACTTTGAAATGGGGACACGGAGTTCCTGTGCTGAGAAGCCGCAAGACTGGGGCCTTCTCATTCAGAGATTCTGAAGGGACCTTTCTCCCTGAATGGGTTTCCCAACAGGTGGGAGGAAGGCACGTCGCATGTTGTAGGGCTTCACCAAGTGGCTTTTTTGGGTGGTCTTGGGCAGGCTACACAGGGGAAATCTCCAAGTTAAGTCAAAACTGAGCCAGCTTATGAAGCAGGTCACATTTAGCCTCCTCCCACCCCTTCCTCACCCACTGTCAGAAGCACCCAGGCCCCTCGGCAGCCAATGTCGGAGGCCGCCTCTGACGGCCATGACCCTGAGGCATTGATCTCAGCAGGCATTTTAGAGCTGCAAGGGTCCTCCCAGGTTAGCTAATAATAAATACTGTTTTCCAGTGGGAATGAAATATCCCCAGAGGTCATGAATTTGACCATTGTCCAACACCAGCAGGGCCCACGCCAGAGCTCAGTATCCTGATCTGTTCTGCCATTTCGTATTTTTAAAGACAGGAGCAGAATCCTGATGGGGAAAGGCTTAACATTGTGCCTAAATGTACACATGTTTGTATTTGACGACCTTGATCAACTAAGGCAGAGTGGCTGTACATCAGGAAGGGCAAAAACTTTAAAACAATCTGCCACTACTTAAGAAATGCCATCTGAGCACATCAGCTGGCTTTCTTCTCTGCTCTGGGCCACTTTTCTTGGTCCAGTCCTTTCTCTGCTCCCTTTCTTCCCACTACCCGATGTCTTTGCATAGTCTCGGATGTTCGAGTGGCTGCCGACCACTTGGGTACTTACGGCAATATGAGTTGTATCTGATCGTTAAAAAGAAAGACAAGCCTTCTGCCTATGCTCCTCAGCGTCTTCTCAGACCTAGTGTAGTGTTGATGTTCTCCTTCCTAGTTTTAGGTGGATCTTATGATATTTAATCTTGCTTGGGAGAGTCTGAGATCCCAGCTATCACTGCAGCTGTTGTCTGGTCAAGTCTTGCTGCTACGTCCTGACCATAAGTCAGTGTCCAGGAAGGGACCCTGCATGGTCTTCACATGCCTGGGCTGGGGCAGACAGTCTGGCACCCAGGAGGACTCAGATCTTCCCTCGAGGGGACAGTGAAGGACGATGACACTGGCCAGAAGCTGGTGTCCAAGTTCGAATTTTGGAGGGTTGACTACTGAAGGATATGCCTCCCAGAGACTGGTGGCAACAGGGCAGAGCTGCTAGAAGGGTTTGAGGCCAAACTGAGGGAGCAACGGAAGCCTGGAAATGACATTGTGATGCCAAGACTAGAGGGCAGGAGTAAGAAGAGATTTGGGATCCAGGTGCCAAACTGAGGAAGACCTGGGTCACCCTGAGGCCAGCACGGCTGTACTCCTGTGCTGCCCTGCAAGCTAGTGCCACCTTGGCATGGACTCTGATCACACATCATTTATTATTTCTGTAACATGTGGGAGGATACCCTTCTCCTCTGTCCCTGACTCTCTGCACCCCCACCACCCCATTTGAGGCTCAGCTCTTGCTTTTCCAGCTGCAGAGATGAATATGGAGAGCCCTGGTACAATCAGAATCTCTGGCGGCTGCCTCACTGTGGCAGCTGCTCTGAGGACTTTCCAAGGGGCCAACCAGGCATTTTGCTCAACATCATTTCATTATAATGTTTATGAGGAAAAAAAAAATCACTTCATAGCCAGGACCACTGTCTGTGTGGAGTTGGCATATTCTCCGGTGTGTGTGTGTGTGGGGGGGGTTCTCTGGGTGCTCCAGTTTCTTCCCACATCCCCAAACTGGGCACATTAGCTTCATTGGTGTGTCCCAGTGTGGGTGAGCATGGGTTTGTGTGAGTGTGCCCTGTGATGGGATGGCCATCTGGTCCCGGTGGCTTCCCGGAGCTCCCAGGATAGGCTTCGACCACCCAAGACCCTAAACTGGAATAACTGGGCAAATATCATAATGACCTTCCCTTTTTAAAATTAATCATCTTTAAATGTATATGTAGCTTACATTTATTTCAATGTTTAATTTTAGAATTCTTTGGTCTTTATTTAGATATTTGTGTTTTAGTAACCATGAATGTGCCCTAGGAGCTTAATTCTTGTTTCCAGCAATTTATCTACAGCAATGATTTTCAACTTGTGTACCATAGCACACTGGAGTACAGTGAGAGGATCTTAGGTGTGCTGTGAAAAATTTTAAAGATTATTAAATTATTTTAGAAAGAAGTTCAAAGCACAGTAAATATATTCTTAACTTTCTAAAATCAACATCACTGAAGTGTGTCATGAAAGTTTATAGGTTCAAGTGTACTGTGGAGATAAGAAAGTTTGAAAACCTATAGGAAAATTGGTTCTATTATATGTCATCTTGTTCAAAGTCACAGTTTCCAAGAACCTACATTTGTTATGATGGCATCTGCCATGAAAATCCCTAAGAGTTTGCCATGTAAATGATTAACAACAATATCGGGTTCTTGGGGTTCATATGCAGCAGGTAAAACCGCTTCTGCCATTATGGTCTAAGTCCGGATGAGATGGGATGGGATGGGATGGGATTGCCCAGATCATCAGCCATATTGTGTGGCCAGGAGAATTGCCTTCCAAAGATGCCATTGTCCTCATCTCCAGAATCTGTGAATATGTTACCTTCTATGGCAAAAGGGGTTGTCTAGGTCAACGTTCTCCAAAGAGAAAGAACTAACAGAACATATACATAGGGTTGAGGATGATTAATGCAATGACTGAAAATACATACCTGCTTTCTTTAATTATCATCCCTTAACTATGATCACTTAATTCAGCCACTTGACACTCCAAATCAACTATTGTAGGGACTTCACAAATGTGATTAAGGTTAAAGATCTTGAGGTAGGTGAGTAGATGGGATTGTGCAAGTGGACCCAATCCCATCACATCCTTAGACGTGGAAAATCTTTCCCAGTTGGGATCAGAAAAAAAGATGTGGCAATAGAAATAGTGTCAGATGCCACACCGCTGGCTTTGAAGATGAGGAAGGGGCCATGAGCCAAGGAGTGCAGGTGGCCCCTCGAAGCTGGAAAAGAAAAGAAAACAGATCCTCTGCTAGAGTTTCCAGAAAGAAACACAGCCCTGTGGACACCTTAATTTTATTCCAGTGAGACCCATGTCAGACTTCTGACCTACAGAACTATCATATAATAAATTTGAGTTGTTATGTTGCAAAATTTGTTATAGAAGCAATAGAAAATGAATATAACCATGGAAAGTTTTATGGCTACCCATAAAGCAGTCAGTTTTGAATGCAGCTGACCTATGGTACAGTTGCTTTTTCCAGCATAGAAACCAGGAGTAAAGAGGCATTAATGCCTGTATCAGTGGTTCTCAACCTTCCTAATGCTACACCCCTTTAATAGACTTCCTGTGGGTCATGACCCACAGGTTGAGAACCGCTGCCCTATGTGTTTATCCTCAACTCTTCAGAAATAACCACCAACCTAACTAGTGGTACCCCAGAGCGATTGTATGACGACATGGCTCTGTATGGAATTGTGTAATTACAAAGAGAAATATAACTATATCTGAGGTTCCCATTCCTCACTCTGGTTATTTTACCCAAACCTCAGAGTTTTGTCACTGGCTGCCTTTTGTTGGTTTTTATCTCCAAAGCAATATGCTTCATGGACAATGCTTGCTTCAAGCATTGCCATTTAGTTGGGAGGATTTCTAAATTGAGGATAAGCACAAAATATGTTGAAATTAGCTCAGCTCCCTGGATACTTTGACATTGCAAGAAATGCTCACTTGCCTCTACTGGCAATGGGGTTAGTGTGGGCAGAACACTGTCTCTGATTATCTCATGCATGCACACACATTGCAAATGAAGAGTCCACAAACTTTGTGCTTCTATAAGGATATGTTTCAGATTTCATAATACATCACGTATTTCAGGCTTAACGTGGCCTTCTTAAAATGTCAGTTCATCTTCACTGCCCTTGGCAGGTGGGTAGATGTGAAGAACTGCAACTATTTTGTTGCAATATTTTTTTTATGAAGATGAATGAAAAACTAAATAAATTGAGGGATCCTTATAATATATTACATTTGTAGCATTGAGGGATATTCTCAGAAAAGAAATAGATCTAGGGCTGAAGCAATATGGATGAAGATCGTCCCCAGGGTACATTGATTAGAGTGAAGACATCTACAGAAAGAAATCATGTCCAATGATCTGTCCTGGGTATTTTCATGAATAGTTCAAGTGGCCTGTAACATTGGGAGCAACTGTCCATGGCTGTGTGACATTTTTATTGAAATAGATTATTTGTTTCTTTGGTTATAGATATGCCATGAGTTAGCAGTTTTGGGGTGTAAAGCAAAAAAGAAAACACAAACATATAGAACATAGTAATTAATTTTTCCTTTTTTAAGCTAATAAACATATATGCACATTCAAGTAATAGTAATAATCATAACTTTATTGTTGTTTTCCAAAGCATCTCGACATTATCCTGTGTAACATCAGGATAACAGAGCCAGGGCATAAGTGGAATAAGTATTCTTTTACAAATTATAAAACCCAGATTGGTTGCTCGCAAATGAATAAACGATTAGACGCAAGATTAACCATTGGCTAGATTTAAGACGCAAGTATCCTCTGTCTAATGGTATTATCAGTTACGTTCTAATGTCTGGAATTTAGTCACTTACGACGCATTGTTTCATATAAAACAGCCCTCCTCACAGAAATTTACTTACGTCTTAATATGGTATTTGAGTGTCCCCAAAGCAAAGAACGTTCTCCAGGACGTATAGCTAGTAAATAAGGAAGCCAGGTCTCAACTCTAAAATTCAGCAAATGTGCTTGTCTACTTTCATTTATTTACTCTAACCTGTACCTGATTTCTTGAGGTTGAGTGGAGAGCTGATTTCTTGAGGTTCGTGTTGAGTTGAGAGCTGTTGTCATTTTAAAAGAGGTTGTTAACCGAAATGAATTCCTATTGGCTGAATTGTAGATACTAAAAGAAAATGAAGAGTGTAGTCTGTTCTGGATATAAAAATAGATACTCTGGCCAGAGAAGCCACTACCAAATGGCTTGTTAGTGGGAGAGGAGGATGTTGAAATTTGACAAATCTAAGTTGAAGCTGTGATGTCTTTACTTCTTCACTTAACATTGGGCCTCAAGCATCTTTAAAATGGGTCAATAACACCTTCTTAGTGGGGATATTAGAAAGACAACATGAGATGCCGGATGAAGATGCCCCTTTGGGCCATGTCTGGTTTTTCCTTTTTTCTTCTCTTCTTTTAAACCTTCAGATAGGGGCTGATCAGTGCCCCAGCACACGCTAAGCGTCATTTGTCTGAAAGAGACATGATTTATGAAATAATAACTTTAAAACTCTCAAGGTCTTGACCTTGTACCTTTTAAAACCTCCCTTTCTCTCCCCAGCTATAGACTTTATTTGCAGAATTCCAGCCTGTTGTGCTTTCTTTGTGTGCATTTGTTCTGCCACTGTTATCCGTAGCTCTCTGTCCACCCCAGGCACCAAGTCTCTCTACTAAAACGCTTTCTGTCCACACACAGCACAGACAACTCTAAAACAAAAATCCTTCTCAGGAATTCCAAAGAAGAAATAGTACTGTTCTTGGTTATTCCTCGACTGTGTAGGACCTCATAGTTATGCTAGCTCCATGATGCAAATCGTATATTGACTATGATGTGTATTTTCATACATATCTATTCACTATAATATTCCTGGGTGTTCCCTAGAGAGTAGTAAAAGGAAATAATTTATAATAGTATAATTAACTTTTGCCTATATTTGCAATTACATTTCTTGAAGTGTCTTCATGGTTAGAAAGAAAATAAAGGCAGTTCAATGAATGTGTACTCTGAAGTATGAAATATCATTTTTTTTCCGAGTGTATTCTATTTATATCATTAATCTTTGGGGGAATATTTTTCAAACAGATCTTGCTGCTTTATGCTTTTCTGAGTGTTTGTGTAATACAACCCTACATAGTCCTCCCTCCCCCCACATACACACAGCTCAACACATACCAGGAATTTTAAACATTAAATGAAGCAGAAATATGATCACTAGATTCAACAGTTCAATGGCATTTTACCAGGGAATATTATTAATAATTTTAAGGCACCTCCCCATCTTTATTTGACTTGGAGAAAATATCCTGATGGGATAAATATTGCCTTTTAATTGGGGGATATGTTATGGACTCCCACCCCTAGACTTGGAAGTGTCATTGGATAATGTCTGCAGAGAGTTGGGGTTATCGTAGTTGGGGTGTTACTGGCACCTTGTCAGGAAAGACAAGGAGGCTATTTAACACCCTACATTGGGCAGGAAAGTCTCCCCGCAGGACAAATATTTAACCAGACTAAGAGGTCAATAGTGCCCAGGTTGAGAAACCTGCTCAAAACCTACAGCCAGTTGAGTTCACTCTTTCCAGCGACCCCAGGCATTTGTACTGATCATCTTCAAGTTTACTTTCTTTGCTTCCAAGTCTTGAGTCTTATTGCTGCTGTTGTCCTGGTTGGCACCTGGAAGTCACATCCCAACCTCGCTGGAGGGAGATATCTCCAGATATCGAAAAGGCTGCTGCTTCCTAGAACTCCATCGCTTCCCCATATTGCTTAGAACCATTCCTCCGTTGTCCTTGTGTTGATGAACCAGCCACACAGTCTTAAACCCGGTGGGATTATCAGAAACCACCATAGAAATAATGAGTTTTGCTCTTCTATCCTCAGAATCTATCATATTATAAAAATTTATGTTCCCTTTGTTGCTAGCCTCTATAAACATGTGTCCACTGGTCTTTGTTCCAAAATGTATACGATTTTCTTTTTAAAGTTTTAATCTAAGACCTAATGAGTTTTTCAGAAGAGAGCATAATGTGTCAAATCTTCATGGAAATTTGTAGGTTAAAAAACAAACTGAAACAGACGTCTTATTACTACGATCCTACAAATATAGCCATGGATAAAACATTACCTCATTTGAATCAAGTATAACCTTCAAAGAAGGGCATTTCTTTTAAGAAGGAGAGAATTTTAAAAAATAGGACTATGATTATAATTGAAAATCAACATTTTATTATAAATAGTACGTTAAAAATTAGTAGTTTGTATTTATTTTATAACTAGTGTGGATTGGGTGTGCAAAGCCCGTCCCCACCATCCTGTGAAACATTATCACTCTTAATCTATTTTGGAGATGAAGTTGTGGGCCTGGAGATGTTTAGTATCTCATTGAAGGAGTCAGGGACGGATGCAGGATTGGAACCCAGACTCATCTGAGCATATTCTGGGTCTGAACGATGAGGTGCCCCAGGGCCCATCCCACAGGATTAGGGAGGGCATGACACCAGCAATGTCTGCCTAGGTGGACTGCCTTCATTGCGTCCCTCTCTCTCCTGCCTGACATACAGTAGAACCTCTGTAGTTGACCCCCTCCCTACACTGACCACCTCCTTTAGTTGACCTAACTTTCAGAGACTGGACATGTACATATCTGTACAGTAGGCCTAGTTCCTATGTTGACCACCTGCTCTTGTTGATCAGTTAGTCACAGTCCCTTGGGTGGTCAACTCAAAGAGGTTCTGCTGTATAAGCATCCTGTTTCTCAGACCCATAAACTTGATGCCACAGGGCAGTGATGTCTATGTGAGTTGGGACCTTTGATCTGTGGATCTCTAAATCTAACCCTGAGTCTTTCAAAGATTTTCTCAAGCACAGGCTCAGATTGCCCGCCAAATCAGAGGTATAACATGATAACTTAGATCTCCCAGCACCCCCACACCGTATCCTCTGAGCTCTTCATGGTAGTGAGCCCGCTGAAGGAAGGGCACAACCTTGACATTTCCTGAAGGTCAAGTGCTTGTCTTATTAGAAAATCAGTTAATTACTTACCAGGAAGCTTACTTAACTTGTATCTGCCAAGACTCTAACCAGAGACAACATCCTGGGGCGTTCACCTAGGTGGTCTCTCCTTGGCAAGAAGAGACAGGCTGCCCCGAGGACTACCTGCTCTGCCTGGGTACGGAGGGGAGAAACTTGGCCCCACTTGGCCCAACAGTTAACAGAAGTGGCTGTGGGAAAAGTTCAGAGCTGTTAATGGGCAAAAGTCTCCTTTCTTTTCTAAGACTTGGGCTGATGTGGATGGATTCCAATGTTAAACAATTAGTTCTTTCTTGTATCAATGAAATCTAGAGGAAGCAGATGTTGAGGTCCAAGATAATACAAAACAGATATTTGTATTAATAGTCTGTAGGAATTGCCTATATTTAGGTTAAGAAATAGCATTACAACTAAATTGAAGGAGGGCCACATTATTCTTTATCACTAAGTCAGCACTGTGTATGGGGCATGGGATAGTGTTGACAATAAGGCAGGTATTTGATAAATATCTGTTGCTTCAATTAATTCATTGTTTTGGCTATAAATGGGTCATCAGCTAGAGTCCAGCTATACCTCATCTATAAAACAGTAAGTTTTCTGGTTTTGGTAATGACTTGTTTAAAGGGGAGTTAATCAGCACTTACGTGGAACTAGGATCCAGCCCATCCATCTTGTCCCCTCTGCAGGGATGCTGTATCGATGAGGAAAGTGGGATAAAAGGAAAAACAGGAACAACATAGCCCAGAGAACTGTGTTCTGCTTTATGGAGCTGGGACGGGCTCAGGGATTTCAGGCTGTTGCTTTATCTCTGCCCAGTTGCCCCATCTCTGCACTGGGCATAATAATTACCAGCTTCACGGGAGGGCAGAGTAGATTAATGAGCTAATCTTGTAAAGTGCTTGGCAGGTGAAAAGTTCTTGAGAGGTGCTGTGATTGCATTCATTAGTTTTCGTGCACACTCGGGGAGCGAATCTGAGCGAGGAGACGTGTAATTAACGCAGCAGCTCTTGGCATTCGCGTCGTGTTCATCCACGGGGCGGAGCCTGATGCTCTTTTTCATGGTGCTTTTTCTTTTTCCTCGGACCCTCTGCTTGTTCCCCGAGAGTTTTCGCTGGATTGTCTTCGCTGGTGACTGACGTGGCTGCTGGAGTGTCTTTATAAGGTCTGACCCTGGCTTACCAAGGGCGGGCTCATTCTGTAATGAGCCCTAAGGACCACTGAGGTCCACTGATGACGCAGAGAACCTCCGAGAATGTTGTCTACACTCTGCTCATGCCCTAACCCACAACGGTAAGGCACTGAGTGAACCCAACTCCGAGCTCCAAACATCCCATCTTTGACTGTGACACCTCTGTTCCTGTCCCACCAGCATCTGTCCATGGGGGCAAGCAGACACTGGGTGTTGGGAAAGCAGATGCAGGAAACTTGGAGCCAATTGTGGGAATGGATAACTTTCTAAAGACGGGTAAAGGTGATTTGCAATGAACAACATGGATATGTTGAAGCTCCAAAGCCTGTGAAATAGATTTGCTTACTAAAATTTAAAAAAACAAAGCAGTTCATGAAACAAAAGAAGATAATGGAAATTCTTAGCAGCAGTCTGGCCGGCAGCCTTGCAAGTGATTTATGGGACTTGTCCCCTCCCCCCCCACACAGTGCTGGCTGGAGTGAAGGCCATCTGTCCTGAGAGCTGTACTTAGCCAGAGCCAAAGCAGGGTAGGAGGGAACCAAGCCGGGCCACCGGGCTGTCACACCAGCTCCTAAAAGTGGGCATTAGTTCCCTACTATCTAGAATAGAATGGGTCCAAACCTTACGGCTCTTTCTTCTCTGATGCTGCCATCGGAAAACAGCACCTGGAACCCCTCCACAGGCCATTTTTCTTGAAAGAAAATTTCTGAGCAGGAAAAATCGCAGCCAGGGGGAAACACCGGGCTGGTTTACCCCCCTCACCCACACTGACAGACAGAATGAGGACAGCGTGGCCCTGTTCCTTGTTTGTTTCTTAATGGCTTGTTTTCTGGTTCTCAGGAGGAACTAGAGAACTATTCAGCATGCTCGCTTGTTTAATGCACTTGTAAAAGAAAATGGCCTTTAAGACAGACCTAAATTTTGCAGCGCAACGCCGAGCTTGCTCAGGTCCTGGTGACCCGGCAGAGTGGTCTGAGACCCCCAGGCGACACCCCCTCTGCCACGTTGGAGGTGTGCTATTTGGATTTTTATTGTTACTGCAGCATTTTACCACTTGTCTCCCAAGCTCTCCAGGCCAGGGGCTCATTCCAAGTTCCCTCTGCCCCTCACCCCTTTGGGTATATCTTTGCAGCCTTTGGTGTATTTTTAATATGTGAGCTCTGGTAAGGGTCTGAATGAGGGATGATCCAGCCCCAGGAGGTGGAAACACTCACCCCTGGCCTCTTCATTCCCTTCCGATTGAGCTAATAGAACCACATCTTGCATTTTAGAGCCTGCTAGATACGCCTCATCATTTGAAAGAAGTTATTAATATCATAACTAATATTTGGATATAATCATCACCAAGTGATGCAAAATTTTAAGCACTGGAATTTTAACACACACACAAAACCAGCTCATGAGGTCAGCATTTTTGTCCCATTTTCCAGCACCTGGATTCAGGTTCTTGCCCGGGGTTACCCAGTTTGGGGAGGTAATGGAAGAGGGAACCTGGGTGGGAAAATAGAGGAAAGTGTTATCTTGGCCTGGTTTTTTACTGCAGAAACTTGGAGAAAACCACACACTGAAACATGACATCTCCCTGCATGTTGCGCTTTTGCTCATTGGGTTTCCCCTAAAACTCTTACATTTATGAATCAAAGATTATCCTTCAAATTTAGGAATTGCATTGAAGGAGAAGAAAGCAGATTGAAAAAAGATATGTTGAAAGGAACAGAAGCAGAGAGGGGGGAAAAGATAGGGTGTGTGTGTGTGTATGTGTCACTGGTGTGATTAGAAGTCTGAATACCTTCCTCCCGGTGGGCTCTGGTTCATTATCAACCAGGCTGAGACCACAGCGGCTGGGTTTAAGTGCCTCAGTTGCTTTGGACACAAATGGGTACCAAAGAAGCTTAGTGTTGCAATAGAAAAAGATCCCCCCTGGCTCTCCCTCTCAGAGGGTAGAGGAAGATACAGAGGGTCAGAGAACTAAGTAACTGACTCAAGGTCACAGACTAACTGTGGGCAGAGCTGGAACAAGAGTCAAGGTCTTCTGCAGGCCAGTGCTGAGTGCACAGAACTCGCTGTCTGCTTCTTTGAGGGCTGGAGGCGCCAGGTCCCAATTGTGTGCAATTTAAAATAGAGTGGAATTTGAAGTTGCACATGAACTTTATGGCCATCCTGAATATTTGTTGTCTGGGGTCACTGTAACAAAGTGGGTGGCTTTCAACAACAGGAAGTAGTTTACTTACAGTTCTGGAAGCCCAGGATCTGAAATCAAGGGGTTGGCAGGGCCGTGCCCTCAGGAGACCCAGGGTGTGAATCCTTTGTCCTCTTTTTTCTGGCTTCTGTGGCTGTTGGGCCTTCTGTGCATCCCTTGGCTTGCGTGCCCACCACTCCCATTTTTGCTTGCATCTTCTCATGAGAGGATAGCCCTTCCTCTGTGTGTGTGTGTCTCTGCGTCTTTGTTTTCTTACAAGGACATGGAACATCGGAGCCCACACAAATCCAGTATGACCTCATCTTGACTAATTGTGGCTGCAAAGGTCCTGTTTCCAAATAAGGTCACAAACTGAGGTACCAGGCAGGTGTGAATGTTAGTGGGATACCTTTCACCTCAGTACATGGCACTTGGGCACCTTTGATAAATATCAGTCGGCCATACACACAGCTGTGGTTTGGTTCACTGCTCTTATGCCTCAGAAGTTCTTGTTCATACTGAGATTGTTTCAGAGATAGGATGGCCATGAAGTTCATGTGTGATCTAAAATTGCACACTATTTTAAATTGCACATGAATTTTGTGCCCTTCTTCCCCATTAACCTCTGTTTTACTCTAGATGGTTACTTAACTTTTAAAACTCTAGAATCAAGGGGCCAGGCAAAGTGGTTCACATCTGTAATCTTAGGACTTGAGGGAGGCCAAGGTAGGTGGAGTGCTTGAACTCAAGAATTTGAGACCAGTCTGAGCAAGAGCAAGACTCTGTCTCTAAAAAAAAAATAGCTGGCGTTGTTGCAGATGCCTGTAATTGCAGTTACTTGGGAAGCTGAGGTAAGAGGATTGTTTGAGTCCAAGAGTTTGAGGTTGCTGTGAGCTATGACACCATGGCACTCTCACAAGGGCAACAAAGTGAGACTCTGTCTCACAAAACAAAAACAAAAAAGAAAAAGAACAATCTAGAGTCAATTTTGGACTATGGTATACGGTGACACTGTAAGTTTTTTTTTTAAATAATCAGTATCTCTATTTTCTTCTAGTGCCTAGAATTTATTTTTGTTTTACATTTCTCTCAAGATAGATACATGTTTATAACTTTACATAAATGCAGATATATGATTACATATACTTAAAAAACAGCCATCACTCATTTGCGAAATAATTCATCTCTTGTACCTTGTGTTTCCTTTACAACATAATAAGTTCTGATTGAAAGAATGCCCATTTTCTTCTATTACTGTTGTTCAGATTTGTACAAATACTACACTCTAGATTCATTATAACTTTGTAATTGGCTTTGATGGCAATTTAGAAAAATCTCCTATTACTTTCATTTTTGTTCCTACTTATTCTTCAAAATGAGCTGTAAAATAATTCGTTCAAAATTGCTAGAGTCCACTGTAATTTCTATTGGAATGGCTTTGTACAAATGCATGATTTTGAGAACTGTCACTTTTTCTTAACCATACCATAGAGAAATTTGTATGTACGTTAATGTTAATACTTTCCTTCATGTAAGTCTTTTCCATCTAGTTCCTATCATCTGAGTTCCTATTATACATTTCTTATTAGCAATGCATTCCTAGATATTTTCTATTTACTGCCTTCTGTTATAAAGCTTTCTTCTATTTCTTTTTTTAATTGTTGCTGCCAATAGGTAGGAACATACATGCATTTGGTACTTTTATCTTTTATCTGGCAACTTACTAAAATCATTTATTCTGTGTTTTTTCAAAAAATGCTTTTATCACCTTCTGGAATCCAAACTTTGAACTCTGCTTTCTTTTTCTTCTCTGATTGGTTTTCTGATCTCTGTTTTACATCTGCAGTTTGAAGGCAGGTTTCTGTCTTCTAGCCACAGCTTTGTTCCCAGCATCTGGCAGGTGACCAAGGGGACTTCCAGGCCTCCCGCAGAGAGTGCCCATTCCTACTTGGTTACTGTGCCCACACCTTCATCAGTACACCCCTGGGAGTAAGGAATGTTCCATTTTTACTAAATCTGTTGCTTTCCCCCTAGCATTACCCTGAAGCCAGGAACTAGGTTAAAATGGAACTATCTAATTTTCTAGGAGAGCTTGTCTGCTCACTGACCCAGCCAGAGGCCCTGACATATGGCCCAGTGGTTTACACACTCTGTTGGTTCCATAAGATAGGCTGTTTCACCTGGGCAGTTGTAATAGACCAAACAGATTATGGATTTGATAATGTCCTAGGATTACAACCTTAATCTTGTTCTCTTAATTGGAAAATCCTTTTGCTGGTCAACACCTTTGTAAAAAGTACAGCATCTGTTTCACCAGGAATTTCTCCTGCCATTCACTGCTGCTTCTTTCTTCGTCCCGAAATTCTCACTGTTGGGAGTTATTTCTTTGGAATGGACACAGTTGATTTTCTTTTTCTCAGGAGGGGAAATAGAAAAGTAAAAATAAGAAACCAGTCATTTAATTCTAGCACCTGAGATTAACTGAATTTTCATGTTGGAATTCCCTCTAGTCTTGATGATGCTCGTTTACTTAGAGAATAAAATAAACCTAGAACCATATCACACAACCTCTCCTTTTTTCTCGTTATGATCTCACATATTGGTATGTTAGTATGTGTATATAGCTTAGGTTGAGCTGGTGCATTGTGGATGTTTTTGCCTTTAAAAGTAACGCTCTCACAAATATCCTTGGGCTAAATCATTGTGTGCATCCATCTCTGATGGTTTTCTTCACAGAAATTTCTATCACTGAAATTTCTGGGTCACAGGAAGAAATGGATGGCAAGGGCGGCAGGAAAGTTCTGGAAAGGGACATGGCCGCGGATGTGGACACGAAGTGAAAGCCACATTAGGAGAGTGTGAGCGGGGCAGCCTGGTGGCTCAGCACCTAGGTGCATGAGTAAGACAATCCTGGTCTCTGGCCCCAGCTTCCTTTTATTCAAACATTAGCTCTTTGATTTTAGGAAAGTTATTCCAACTTTTGGGCCTCGGTTTCAACATCTGTAAAATGGGCTTCAAGTTTTCATAAAAGTTGGAATATTGATCCAGTGGATTTTACAGAAGTCATCCCTTAGAAAAGAAGGCATTTCTAAACATAGGGATCCTTATCAAGGGTCTCAAATCTTGGGATGTTGTCTCAGATGCTTTAAGCTGGAAAACACTGCATTGTTTGAGTCTCCAAATGACTTCAATCAGTGCTTGTTTGGGAGGCTTACTGAGATTTCCTGATAGAATTAGCAAACAAAGGAAGCAAATGAATTGAAGACAGATTTAGCAATTATTTCTGGGAATACAACCTCATGAATGCAAACATTAGATGCTGCTGTAAACAAGTCGTCTGACAAGTCCTTTCAAAGGCCGTGAGCTACGTGGTGATACTGCAGACCTCAGAAATATACTCCTATAGCTTGAAAAAGTGAAACAACTATCCTAATGTTACATTAATGCTCATTCATTCACTGCCTGGGCTAAAATTCCCTGTGACAGTGCCGTATTGCAAACAATTGAGATGGAAATGAAGGTGATGAGTCCTGGAAAAAAAAAGTGAATGACTCTAAAATTGGCTCCAGAGCTAACGAGCACATTGATGAATCAAATTATGCAGTGATATGCGATATGTCTGCAGTAATGCATTATTTAAATAGTATGCAGTTTTAAATACACATGTGCAGCAGAATTAATAAATTACATTTTCTAAGATGTATTTGTTTTAACGTCCCTAACAGTTTACGTAGTCAACTGGATAAAAAAGTATTGATGGGGATGTTCTGAACGGGTAAGACTCTTTGTGTCTGGACAGATTTATTATTTATTTAGCTCATGATATTGTGTGAGAATCACAATGTGCCGTTGATCATGGGTGCTGAACCCCTGGCTTGCATATAGTCGGTGCTCCATTAATGCTTGCTTTTGTTATCGGAGGAGCCAGACAGCCATGGAAGTGCTGGATGGGCACCCTCAGAGGCTTCTTGAGGTTTCCTGAGAGAATTAGCAAACAGGAGGTGCCAGGGGTCAGCAAGAAGGTTCTTGAACAGAGCGAGAGGAAGGCAACCTTTGCTTCTTTTAGCTTTTGGTTTAGGACAGGGTTTAGCCATGTACAGTTGCCTGTTTGCAACTTTCTTTCTCTTAACTTATAAAAATGCGGTTTTGTGTGAAGGTCCTACAGAGCTCCCTGACTTGCATTCAGAGCTTGGAAGCATTTCAAAAATTCCCACCACGGTATTCTGTTCCCTCCCAACAAATGAAGGTAGGAAGCGGAGGCTTCAGTCCAACAATTGGGGTGGTCTGTGCCCCTTCTTGTCTCTTTCTTCCTTCGCATTCGCAACTCTCTAAGTGGAGCTAACCTCCCCAGCTCTTTTGAAAGGAAGGGACTAAGTGTGTTTTTTGTGTCAGCTTCCGCTGCCAGGTTTTGACATATGGATCTTCAGGCCACACTCCAGAAAACCGACTGTGTAGTTGAGAAAGAGAGAGACAGAAAAGGTGAGAGAGAGTGAGAGTGAGCCCCTATCTGCATGTGAGCCTACCTAGTTCAGCAGAAGGAAATGGCAGGAATTTTAACGTGATCTTATTTCTTCTGACAGGGGCTATGAGCGGCACTCTCAATGTGCCATTCTTCTGGGCACTGTGTAAATGTCTCTATCCCAGGGCCCGAGGCCTGAATCCAGCCTTCCGGGTATAGTGCTCAGCCGCAGGGAACGTTTGGGATAGAACTGGACGTCTGTCTCCAGCTGTGCACTTGGCAAATCAACTTCCATTCGGATGGAAGCAAAGTGACTCTGGGCACGGCCACCCCTCTCCCACTGGTCTCTGGGTCACTGGCCCCTCCGTGTAGCCAGCAATTTACATATGTGGGTGCCAGCACAGTTGTACCAAGAAGTGGCTTATATTATATTAGACCCCAACCCAGAAAAGCTTGACCGTCACACCTGTACACAGAGGGAGACAGAGAACTATCTAGACCATTTAGAAATGCCTTCTTTGAGCAAAAGGTTTGTAGAGCTTGAGATATTTCCAAAGGCTGCCCAATTGTGTAACCTGCGAGTGTTCCCACCAGAGTCACCTGATGTCCTCAGCTTCCTTTTCCTCCTCGGTGCCTTTCTCTTCTCCCATCTTCTCCCTTCCCTACTGCCTGGAGCAAAATCTTTCCTCTCCTAAAGTTTTGGTCCCTCACCATCTCCACATTTTCTCTCAATTTTCTATTTCCCTCAAGGAGGGTCCTTAAATCCCTCTCTTGCTTTTTAGCACCGTAACTTCCTTTCCCGTAACTTTTGGGAAAGGTTTTGAGCACTTTTGTAAGTTCTCCCTTCCTGGGTGTGCTGTTTTTACCCTCAGTTGCTTCATCTGAGAAATGGGTATATAATACCTTCTCACAGGGTCTTTGTAGAATTGATTATAGGTAAGGTGCCCAATGCAATGTTTAGGTTGGTGGGGTTTTTTTTAAATAGTAAAAATAGACTAGTCAGGGGAGGCACCTGTGGTTCATTGAGTAGGGCGCCGGCCCCATATACCGAAGGTGGCGGGTTCAAACCTGGCCTCAGCCGAACTGCAAAAACAGAAAAATAGCCGGGCGTTGTGGCGGGTGCCTGTAGTCCCTGCTACTCGGGAGGCTGAGGCAAGAGAATCACCTAAGTCCAGAAGTTGGAGGTTGCTGTGAGCTGTGACACCACGGCACTCTACCAAGGGCGATACTCTACTTTCTACAAAAAAAGAAAAAAAAAATAGGCTAGTCACTGGGCCCCATCCTACCATGAAAGGCAAATACAAATAACCATCACCACCATTCCTCTCCAGAACTCACTCGTTTTCTCCAACTGGAGCTCTGTACCCTTAAACAGTAACTCCTCGCCCCTGTTCCACCAACCCTAAGACCCACCATTCCACTGTGTCTCCTTGCATCGGACTCTGGGGCCTCATCTAAGTGGAATCACAATGTCTGTCTCGCCTACCTGGATGTTTAGTTCAGCATAAGTGTCCTCAAGGTCCATCCGGGTCGCACCATGAACCAGAATTTGCTTCCTTTTGAAGGCTGAATGATTTTCCAACATGTTTGTGCCTGTCCACCCCGTAGTTCTCCCGTACATCGACGGGAGATGTGTGATCTGCTTCCACCTTTTACTCATATGGACAATATTGCCACGAGCATGGAAGTCTCCAAGGATCTGTTGGAAACCTGGCTTTCAAGACCCTTGGATATCTCCGACCCGGAATTGTGAGACCATAGGTACTTCTGTTTTTAATTTTTTAAGGCTCCTCCAGACTGTTCTCCACCGTTTTACATTACACCAGTAGCATAGCGTCCTGAGTTTTAACACCCTACCTGACCTACCCATGAAGAGCTTGGCAGTATTAGTTGCTTGTTTCCCATTATTTGTATAAAGGACACAGTCCCTTTTGCATGCTATCTATCATGACTTAATTTGGCATTTATTGCCTCCTTATTCTTGTTGTATTTTGTAATTACATTGCGAGGTCATGTGCCAGAGGCATAGGTTACACGCTAAATCCTTACAAAGAACACATGAAGGCAGAAGTTATCCTTTGTATGTCTTTATTGGACTTTTGTCATTTTTTATTACTTTTAATATACTACCTGGACCTGTGGGCTAGCTATCATTGAGTTTCTCCAACGTCCTTAGCAACAACCTGTAAGAAATATCTGCAACATCTAATAAAATAATGCAGTCCCCTTGAGATTCGTGAGAATAAAATTAACTCAAGAAATGCTTTTGATTTCAGTTAGCGTTTGACTTTTGGGTGATCTAGATGTGTCTAGCAAGATGCTATCCTACTGGAAAAGAAATCACTGGCGATGGGGGAATGGAGCAGAATCTCTGACGTTTCTCCTTCCTTTCTCCACCTTCCATATGACTCCTGGTGGCAGTCAGTGTCCCATCAGCGGAATGTGTGTTTCCTCAGTATTATCTTTCTCCTTTTAGTTTTGGAATGCTGACTTGTGCCCATATCCCCTAGGTCCCAATCCCCAGGGGATTTTAGTATCCTAAGATTGTGTTCTTAGCTGGTGCATGGGTACAAATGCCTCAAGAAGTGAGGATGGGGGTAACAGCAACAGCATCCTCCGTCTCAGATGCACTGGTGCGGTCCGGCTGCCCTCCGTCAGCCTTGTCCATGACAATGGCCTTCCCTTCCTACCCCTCTGCCCAACCTTCCTAGCAAAGCAGCTTAGTGGGGATATAAGCTTAGGAAAAAAAGTGATATCCTCAGAATGGCCTCATTCTTCCTAAATTGCCCCCCACCAAAATCCTAGCATTTGTGGCCTTGGGGTCCCCCCCAATGTCCCTCTTCCCATCCAGCCAGGCAGAGATGACATGGAAATACCTCAACAGTAATTCGATTCATTTTATTTTTCTAATATCTGCCCCCAACATCACCTCTATTTAATTCTCAGTTGCCTTTTTCTTTCTTTCTTTTAAGAAGGGAAGGGAAAATTCCTTCTAATACTCTATACAACGGGATTAGAATCACTAATGGAATTCTGTGTTGGAAAATTTAAGTAATATGAACATGAATTATATAAATTCTGAAGATACGTGTGTGAACACACAAGTGTCCTTTAAGCCATGGTATTTCCACTTTTTAAGGATAGAAACTTATTTTTTTAAAGAAACTAAGAATTAAAAATAAACCCATAAGTGAAGTCTCTCTTATGCTACATGGAAATCTTAGTTATTACTGAATAGTCAGCCTCGCCTGATACAAGGTTGTCATAAAAATGCTAACAATTGCAGGAAAGGGTCTAGTAGCTATTTCAAATGGCCGTTTGGGACAGTTCCAGCTGAGCTACAGGAGAGTTGTTTGATACAAAGAGCTCTAAGCTGATCTTGCTGGTTACACATTCTGTTTTCTCTGAATGAGGACTGACTGGCTATTTCATAAATAATGTGATAGGAATTAAGTTTTATATTAGCTGGGCTCTTTTATTATAAGGCTGTTTTTAATATAGGCTATTTTATTATGTGCCTTGAAAGCAGTGCATTCTGGTGGAAGATATCCCGGGCTCATTAAGCCAGCAGAAACCTGTGTAGACTGAATTAATAGCGAGCAGAACAGAGGTAACGGCTGCTTCATCTGCAAAACGCCGAGCCATTAGGAGGGATCAATCACAGGAAGGTGGCACCAACATAGACATGTTCAGCTGGTTCTGTTGATGCATCTGAATGCAGACGGTCCAGGATTTTTTTTTTTTTTTTTTTTGAAGTGCATTAAAAAGAAAAGGATGCCTGGCAGCAGCGGCTTCATAAAGGATTTTTTTTTCCTCCTGTTTTTACTTTTGATTTTTATACCAGGCTCCACAGTTTGCAAACCCTTTTGAAGTTAATGTTGTGAATATTAAGGAGGTCAGGGAATGAAGCCAAGCTGTTACCTGGCAATAAAAATCTGATAGTAACCCTTTCCCACTGCATGTGTGATGGGTGGGACGGCTTCAGAATGGCAGTTTTGATCTTTTCAAAATGGGCAAATTCAGTCATAATAGTTAAATCTTACGTAGGTTACAAAGGAGGTTATCACGGGTGTGGATTTGTGAGTGGATCCTAATCTTTAGGGTATAAACTTGAACCTCCATCAGGAGACCAAAGATGTCCTGGAGCCACTGAATTAAACTAAACATGCTGATGTTGCCCATAACAACAGTTGCTAGGCGACCTTTGCCAGGATGTGGAAGGTGGGACTGACAGCAGATAGTGGCACTATTTCTCATCATACACCAGCAGTCCTGTTTGGAGTAGAGTCTGACACGTGCATTGAGTGTGCCACGTGATAGAAATGTCACCCGCACACCGGGAAGGGAAAGCATTTGAGGAAAGTCTGAGAAATCATAAATTGTCATGCAGCTGTCTATGAGATATCTGACTGAAACTTCCAACAAGGCATCCCCGGGGTGTGACACCGTTAGATTTACTCTGTAACTAACCTGCCTGTCCGAGGGGACGAGGAGGGAAGAGAGCGTGGGTGAGAAATAATGAAATGGCATTACTGCATCAGACTCAGGATCATGACTCTATCAGCCCCAGCATGGTGCCGTAGGTTGTCGATAAGAAGCCCAAGGCAGCCCCAAATTCCGAGCGTCCTCCAAGTCGATAGATGAGTTGATTTACACTCCACCAAATATCTCATGACGCGATTCTCTCTCTGAGGTGCCCAGAACCCCGTTGCAGGACTATTTGTTCTTTACAAAGGTATTATATAGATTACGGTAAAAATGTCACCACTGTTCATTAAACAGATTGGTTAAAAGTAATCAGCTCCGGAGTGGGTGTTTCCAAAAAAAAAAAAATCATACCACTCTGAGACAAGCAAATGCTCGGGCAGCTTTTGTTTCTTTTCTTCCTTCCTTTCATTTCATTCCTTCCCTCCCTTCCTTCCTTCCCCCCACCCCCATTCTCTGTTCTACTTGGCTAATCTGTGCTAAGTCAGCAGTTGGGGGGGGGGAAGGTGTATAGTTTGAGTAGTTAGATTTTAGATCAATGGAAACCTGCCTACCCCATTGGCTTTTGCCAGGTTTTAAAGAAATGATACTCAAGACCTTTTGTTTCAGCCAATTAAAAAGCTGTTTTTAATTACAGCAAATTAAAGAGGTGCGTGCATTTATTAAGCCTCGTTTAGCTGCACAACCTAAGCAGTATTTTTGTTTCCAAGACTTTAACTCTTAGCTGACCCAGCTGTATCACACAGATGAAAAGATGGCCATCTCCAAGGTATTTTTCTACGAATACACTAGATAATTAAAATGACAGCCGCTTTGGGGTGAAGTGTCATGCCTCAGTTTCTGTGCTCTGAGTATTAGAACTGCATTTATAAAACACTTTTATAGGTCATTAATAAGGAGGAGTAGAAATAAATTGATAATTTTTTTTAAAAGTATCTCTTGTTCAGAAAAAAAAAGGTGGAGGGAAGGAAACTTAAAGGGTCCCTTATAGAAACGGTGGGGCAGAGTATGGGATTATTCTCCTAAGGAAGAAGTAAAGTTGGTGACAATCAATTTTTCACGATTTGGGGTCCTGGGATCAGGCCGGGACTTATTGTATCCAGCATTTAGTGCTGAGCTGCTTTAGACAAGTTATTTAAACAGGCCTCCACTTCACCTATACATTTGGGAACATGATTAAATCTACCTGGCACAGTTATCGTGAGCATTCGGTGGCACTTAGGGGAGTGCACTGGTCTGTTGTAAGCGGGTGACAGTTGTTGAAGTGTAGCTAGTGCCTTGGTACTGCTAAATCACTGGAGAAACATTCCTAGGTAGACCTCCTGGAGGGGGCAGTGGGCAGGATTTGAACTTGGCCGGCAGCGCTTACTGCCTGTCCCCACTGAGTCAGCTGAAGAGCAGGTGGCAAGGGTCCCATCAACACAGAGACCTGTCATGGGACCTTGAAAAGACATGAATGGAGGTGGCTGCAAATGTTACTGAAGGTGGGTGAACAGCCGTGGCTGTGCGTGCCCTGCTGCTGAAGAAAGGAGTCAAGAGGGGACCCTAGCTTCAGGGTCCTCATAGGACTCGACACTTCTCATAGATCCAGAGTAAGCCACGAGTTCCCCAGGAGAACTTAAGTGGTGAGCATAATGAGTAGCATTTGCCTAATATTCGCTAGCTTTTCATGGTACCGTATCTGGTCTTACCAACATCCGTGTGACAGAAAGAAGGCTAATGTTCATTCATCTTCTCTCTCTCCCTCTCTCTCTTTCTAAGCAGAAGAGAAATCAATGCTCAGAATGTGCTTCCCCTCCATTACATGAGTGTAGTAGCATACGGAGGTGGAGGATGGCTTGAGCCCAGGAGATGGAGGCTGCAGTGAGCTGTGATCGTGCACTGCACTCCAGCCTGGGTGACAGAGCCAGACCCTGTCTCTAAAAGAATAATAATTGTGGCTTGACCCTAACGAGATGCATCTGCCAAGAAGTGTAAGGAACAGGACGTAGCACGTGGCTTCTGCCCCAGATCTAGAGTCTTGACACTGTGACAAGGCGAAGGTCCTGTCTCCTTGCCCCACGTGCTCCTGTGCACCTGTGGGGACAGCACCCCACATGTGGCCAGAAAGTCACCTCAAGAACAGCTGTCCCTGGGTTTCTGTTTCTGTCTCCAGGATTTCCCCCCAGAAAATTCCTGACCCTGAATTAGGAAGGTTAACACCATGTGGTTACCCCCAAGCCAAGCAGGGAAGGGAGTCGCTGGCTAAGGGCCCAGCATCCTGTGTTTGAAGGACCTTTTTAAGGTCCATTCTTCCAGGCTCCTTGGAGGGTCCCCAGTGATCCTGGCCTGACTAGCTCACAGCAGGTGTCAGATCAGCTGCGAATCTCCTTGGGTCTCCCTTCCCCATCTCGCTTTCCTGTCCACTCTCTGCTAATTCTTCTCCTTTTTTTTCTTTTTGAAGCAGTGTCTCACTCTGTTGCCCTGGAGTAGAGTGCCATGGGGTCAGAGCTCACAGCTGCATCAAACTCTTGTTTAAGTTCAAGTGATCCTCTTGCCTCAGCCTCCTGAGTGCTGGGACGGCAGGCGCCCAGCGCAACGCCTGGCTGATTTTTAGAGACGGGCTCTCACTCGTGCTCAGGCTGGTTTCGAACTCCTGAGTTCAGGCAACCCACCTGCTTCAGCCTCCCAGAGAGCTAGGATTATAGCTGTGAGCCGCCACACCCTGCCTCTCTGCTAGTTCTTGGGGTGCTCTCTCAGATAAACTGCTCACGTCCCACACTCAGTGGAACCTAAACTAAGTCCGTTTTGTAAACCCTTAACAAAGAAGCTCTAAAAACAACCTAAGGCTTCTATAACAGGAAGGACAAAGGCCAAATCCTCATAAAAGGGCCAGTTGCATAGTCAAAGCCACACATTTTCCATATATTATAAGGAAGAAAAAGTATCCCGTGGGGATCCAAAATTCAACGAGACAAAAGCAAGGTGGCTTTGACTGGTGGTTAAACAGGTTTGCCTTCTGTGGGGCTGAGTGGTGGGGTCCCTGTGGATTTTCTGTCCCTGGACTGTGGTTCTGCCCAAGCACAGGAGGTGCCAGGAAAGCCCAGGACCCCTCTGTGTTCCTGTAGGGTTGACCGTCACTGATTTCGACGGAAATGGGAAATTTTGGTATTAAAAATACGTTAACATGTAAATGTTGGAAATTGTACTGCTCCGTACTTAGCATCTAAATCTTTTCATCAAAACAAACAAATCAACAAACCAATGTGCTCCTCAGACTTTCCATAGGGCAGCGCCTGCTCAGCCATGTCACAGCCCGAGGGGGGTGTCTGCGGTGGTTTCACACACGTGTGTGTCTTCCTGAGTGTGGCCATGCGCTCATCTGAGCCATAATGATTGTGAGAACTGCTGCTGATAGCTCCGTGAGAGCTACTGACCATCCCGGCAAATCAAGCCACAAGGAATATGAAAGGGGTGAGGCGAGCCGTGGGCGCCGTGGATGTCTAGTGATGGTTGATGTGCACCCTAGAGCTCGTGAGGGCTCCAAGTCCTGAACGCGGCCAAGCCCCCGCCCCTGTCTAAGCGGTGATGCCTACAGGGCGATGTGCACGTGCTGAGCTCAGGGGTGAGGACTGGGCAGAAGTGGGTCTGGGTGACAGCAGCACTTCTGTGCCCTTCAGAGCCAGGCTGGGAGTGATGCTCTCAGGAGCACAGCTGGAGAAGGAAGGCATCTCAAGCAGGAGCTGCAGCATTGAGCAGCCATAAGGGGCTCCCAGGGTGCTCTGCCCAGGACCCACCTCCTGCCCCGTGCAGCAAAAGGCCAACGACAGCCTGGGGCTGCTCCAGGAGGGTGTTTGCCAACCTTAGGCAAGACCCGGTAGTAGGCGTTGTGACCAGGGTGCCTTTTGCACAAAGTCCCCGTAGGGAGCAGCAGGGTTGATGTCCCCAGGGTCTCGCCCTGCTCCTGCCCCTAGAAACAGAACTGTTCCGGAGAACCCGCTCAGTCTCGGGCAAACTGGGGCTGTGTCCCACCTTCAGCGGGAGCAACCCCAGAAAGTCCTTTCTACCACCCTGTCGGCGAGTCTTGGGTGTGTCCACCCCTGGCCAGGCCCTAAGCCAAGGACTCCTTGGTCTGGCTGTGATTGTAGCCGCCACCCCTCAGGGCTTTGGAGCTCCTGACTGGCCTTATCTTTCCCACACCAGACTAGCCAGCACTGGGAGGCCTCCCAAGGAAGTCTGTCCTCTTTCCCGTGCCCACAAACACTTCCAGCCCTCCACGCTTCTGCCCTCTCCTTTCCTAACTCAGATCTCCCTGTCCTATCCTTGGCTACGTCAGAAAAGCGGGGCCCCCAATTCCTTCTTTCCCCTTCCCTTCCCAGTTGCTCCCTTTCTTAGCATTTGTCGCCTTTTTCCATCTTCTGATTGTGTGATTTTTGTTTCTAAGTTTTATAAAGAAAGAAAATGACCCTTTTTCTAACCAACACCTCCTTTGATGAAGTCATTCTTCGGTGTGTTTGAACAGTAACCACAATCGATCGCTGTTGACTTGTTTGGATTCCTTTTCTGGGCACCTCATGTGTGGTGTCTCTACTTCTCATGGCAACTCCTGAAATACAAGTTTTATTATCTATGTTTTATAGGTGCACAGGCGGTGATCCTAAAGCTGGATGTCATTTGACCAAAGTCACACAAGATGAAGGTGGACCCCCCCATTAGTTCTCCTTACACTTCAATATCATCCATACATCTGCCTATTGGGCTATTTATTAGCTGACCCTCCAGCTGACTTAGGGGACTCTCCCTTAGACACTGTGGAATTCCAGCAGGGCCGGATGTTCCCTTTCTTGCCCTCAGGTAATGGGTGCTGGTTCATGGTCCAGACCAACCAACTGGGTGTCCCTGGCTGGCCCTTAGCATCTGCAGGAGTGATGCCCCATCAGAAGGCAACTGAGGACTGGTAGAGGTGGCCCATATTCCAGCAGAAGCATTGACAGTCATCCAGTGATTAGGGCTCAGCAGTGTCCTGACTGTGACTGTGAGGACCTCAACTGTCCCCTCTGCCACCAAATCCCCATTCCTGCTCAGCTCCTGACTCTGCTTCTCTGCTCTCTCAGTTCTGCACGTCCCTCAGATCCTTCCGGTAACAACTCTTTTGTTTGAATTAGCCAGACTTGATCTCTGAGATTATAACCAAGAGCTCTGCATCCAGGCTGAGAAATCCAGGCAACATTCAACTGACAAGTGGTCTTCCTGGGGAAAGACGCCCCCCCTGGAGACAAGATATGGGCAAGGCAGGGAATGAAAAGTGTTCACCCTTCTTTGCCATTAGATTCAAAGGCAAGTGTGGCCAGAAGAGCTCCCCTTTTAGAAAATCCTCAAGAATGGGAAAGAAAATCTTCCGGAGCATTGTGTTGGGCTAGCTGGAGTTCATTCTCTTTCACCTTCTTCTCAGTCCTGCCAAATTCTTGCTATGCCATTCGGTGAGACTTAATCTCCTTTTAGTTTGGGTTGTAGCACCTTTAAATGTCAAAGGTTGGATTTTCCACCTGATTCTTGGAACAACCACCGGTGCATAAAATTGGGAATGGGGATTATTAGGGTCTGGGCTGATTCTATACAGTACCTAGAAAGTTCTGGCATCTCAATCCTAGTTACTTCCTCTGCCTACCAGATGGCAACGCCAGCAAATATTCCCAAGGACAGATGTTCTGCTGTACTTTGAGAGTCTCTACTCATTTCCATAAATGCTGTCTGGGGCCAACCAGACAGTGGGAAGTTCACCTGCTATTCATATGGCAGGGGCTGATTTTGTAATATACACAGTGATGGTATGTTTAGTAACAGCGCCCCACTGAAGCAACCGATGAATAGCTGTTGACATGATTCTGGAGGATTCTAGTGTGATAAGAGGATAATCATAAAAAGAGAACACTCCCTAGCAAAGCAGAGGTGGGTGTACAAAGCTGAACAATTCAGTTTTGAACTTGTCCTAGAGAAAGTGCTACATACCCCATTGCTGGATATCACCACAGTCACCAAATTGAGAAGGGAATTACTTGGAAGGTGACTGCGGTGATAGATTCAGCAATGAGGTACATAGCACTTTTTCTAGGATGAATTCGTTAATTTAATTGTCTGACCTCATACAGGGAAAAGTGGTAGGGGCGAGGGGTGCTGTCCAAAAGACAAATTATCCATAGACTCCCCACCCCCATTGACACAGCATAGACCCAGAAAATATGTTGTCCTAGCACAAATGGGGGCGACTAATTCCAGAACTGGAACAGAACCGTCCCTTCCGCCTCTGCATGTATCTATATAGTAGCAGAAAAGAAAAAAGCATCAAGAGCTACAAAAGTACAGTTGGTAACCGTGAACACTTGAAAGCTGGAGCTTGGAGCAATCTGAGTGTAATGCTAACAGTTCCCTGTCATCCATGGATTCTGCACAAGGCGTAGAAGGAACTGATCCGACATGAAGCTAGGGGGCTGTTGGGAGATGTGGGGCCGTGAGGACTGGCATCTGATTGTGAAAGGGGAAGATCTGAGTGCCCCGCACAGAGACATCTCCCCAGCTGCTCTTGGCTGAAAGTGTCAGCCATGCACATGAGGAAGAACTGGTCTTTTGCATGAAGCTCCCACCGTGGGTATCACATTCTGTTTCTAGAACAAGGCCAGGCTTGGGCCTTTCTAATTGTGGCTCACAGTACAGAAAATGAGCCACATGAGACGGGCTTTAGCTTTGAATGTGACTTTAGAGCACCTAATCCCAGCCCCCCAGTGGCATTCCGAAATAAGAGTCACAAGGAGCTGAGGTTGGGTATTCTAAAGGCCCATTAGAGCCACCTCATATCTGGATGCTGGGACACAAGTTTGGACATCCCAGTGTCAACTGGGCTGGTGGCTGCCTATAAGGAATTCCCTCGTGCTTAATTTTATTTCCATCCCAGTGTCCCTCTGAGATCAAGGGGACCAAAGGAGGAGAGACAGTCGCTGATAACTTCGCGAGAGCATAAAAGTACAAGCCGGTCTCTGATGTTTTGATCAATACGACGGGTTGCTTCAGAACTCAGCCACTCACCAGGGACTGACACAAGCCAGCCCAGAGCTGCAGTGGTTGATTCATCTAGGGCTAGATATTTTCCCCCCTTCCCTAAAGCATATTGACTAGGGAATCAATATACTAGATGCCCATCTTCAGATGTGCTGTGTCAAGAGTTCAGAGAGAAAGACGCATTTCATTTATCTGCTCATCTGCGGCTCAGCACCGTGTGAGCATGTGTTCTGGGCTTAGTCTTGGGAGGGAATACAGTAGTTTTCTATGCCAGCGGCTTGGGCTTTCTTTTCTTAGCCCTTTATCTTGGCACAACAGGAAAGAAGAGAGATTTAAATTTCCAGCAATGGCAAAAATGTTGCCTATTCAGAGTCTTTTCCGTGTGTCATGTTGACTTATTATTGCAGACTCACTTTCCAAAACATCTCTCCAGCCCCTTAAAGGCTGAATTAGAATCGGAAGCAGATTCTGATCCTCACTTCAGCTCTCCAAACTGCAGAAGACACTCAAGCCTCAGGGCTGTGCAGCCTGCCCGGTGGCTACGCCTTCTTCCTGCCTCCAGCGGTGCTGAGCACAACCTCTGCAGGGAAGCACCGCCAGGGAGGGTCTCACCGCTTGCCTGCTTTTATTCTTTTCCAGACTGTTCTTTTGTGTGTGTGTGTGTGTGTGTATGAAAGGTCTTTATTGGCGGGGGAAGCTGCAAAGCAGCATTAAGGAGGAGGGGAGAAAGAGAGAAAAGGTAGAGAGAGAGCTAGATTGTTTTTAATTTGGAAGTTTCAAAGCTCTGACATCCTATACTGACTAGGGCCATCAAAGTGTCCAGGATTATTGAGTTTTACGTAAGGAGAATTCCATGGAATCAGATGGAATATATTTTTGGATGTATTTTTGTTTCTTGGCAACACAGAAGAACTAAAATGCCAGTAGCAACCTTTTAATGACTGTTTACACTCTCCCAGCTCCCTTTATATTCCTTACCTTCAATTCTCAATGATCTCCAGAGGAGATGTTATTCCCATTTTATCGATAAGGACACCAAGTCTTAGAGGGATTTTAAAAATGCCAGAAGATCTAATACAAGGTCAGGGGTTAAGGAATGGGGGAGAGGAGATCACAGTGTAGGGCACGCCTCTTGGGGGTGGGACACAATTATAAGAGGGACTTTATCTTACAAATGCAACCAGTGTCACCTAATTCTTTGAATCCCAAACAATAAATAAATAAATAAAAAATAACAGAGTCATGTATCTATCAGTGTCTCAAAACTGGGTTGGAATACAGACCTATCTCATCACAAAGTCTATATTTTTCTGCTGTATAACTCTGTGCCACTAAAATTACTGCGTGGGCTTTGGAGTATCCATGATAGCTCTTGTGAACAGCAACAGAAACAGCCACAATCATGAGTGACATAATAACACCTAATATTTACTGAGCAACAGCCAGGCACCAGGACCTTGGTCTGAGTTACGTTCATAATCTTTACAATAATTGCATGATTTAGAGATATTTTTTAGCCCTGTTTTAGCAATAAGGAGGCTAAGACTCAGAATAGCTAAAGAAATGTTCTCCGGACAAACAGCTTGTTTCTTGATGGAGATGACGTTTAGACCCAGGTCTACAAGATCTGAATTCAGAGTTCTTATCCATTCCTCCATGTTGATAACCACTGGCAAAGGGGTCCCTAAATTAGGTGTCTTGGTTCCAGAGTTCCCAGGGAAAGAGAATCCTGTGTTTCTGACCTGGGGAATGCATAACTGCAGTGACTCTTGGTAGACTGTAAAGAAGAGGTTCAGGCTTGTGCTTGTGTTTTATTCCAAGGGATGTACACGTCACTGCCTTCAGAAAGGAGGGCAGTGACTATTTATAAGGAGCTCCCGGAGCATTTGAGATCTGAAACCTCTCTTACAATTACATCAGCCTGCTTCTGTAGACAGAGATGGCAAGAAGCAAATTGGATTTTCCACCAATTCTCAAAAGGCTTGAACTCAACTTTTATAGTTCATAGGACAATTCAAGTTTTGATTTGGGGTAGAATGACCCCATTGCAGGAGGACAGGCTAGCTAGATCGTGTGGGCTTTCGGTTTTGTTTCAATGTGATAGCTCTGGGGAGTCAGGATTTTAGCTTTATGTTTTATATAGAACTTGTTGGTATTAAATTGTTGGTGTTCAATGGCTTAGGTTTGGAAATAAAAATGTGTATGTGTGTGTGTGTGAGATACTTTAAGACAGCCATGTGTCCTAAAAGCATATTGTCTTAAAAAAAAACCAAGATATTCAGGCTCAGCGCCTGTGGCTCAACGGGTTAAGGCGCTAGCCATGTACATCTGAGCTGGCGGGTTCGAATCCAGCCCGGGCCCGCCAAACAACAATGATGGCTGCAACCAAAAATAGCTGGGCGTTGTGGCGGGCGCCTGTAATCCCAGCTACTTGGGAGGCAGAGGCAAGAGACTCGCTTGAACCCAGGAATTGGAGGTTGCTGTGAGCTGTGGTGCCACGGCACTCTATCCAGGGTGACAGCTTGAGGCTCTGTCTCAAAAAAAAAAACCCAAGATATTCAAATTTATTTAAGAGTACCTAAGTTTCTCTGATTACAATATTTTCACACCTGGTTTTAACTTGAAAAGTGGGCCTACTTGACAAAGTGCAATATTTCGAGTAGCACAAGTTTAAATAACACACACATGTACCTGTACATCCAGCCACGCAACCAGGCTGGATTTGAATTGTGTTTAAATCTTGAGTCTTCATTATCTCTATTAGGATATGTTTTATTGAGTATTCTCTCAAATTTCAAACTACCCTGGAAAAGCATCCATGTTCTCTCTTCCTCGCATCTTTCAAAATGCTCATTTTTAGCATCATCACATTTCTCCCACATTAGTGCTCTTGTAGGGGAAATAATGGGAAGGAGAATTCAGGTGAAGTGCTCATCCCAGCAGTGCTGATATTAGACTGTGGGGTGTGTTTAATGCTTCAGGATACCAGAGTTGAACTGATATTCTAGGAATACTCAGCACTTGAAACTACATAACAAATGGACCTTGGCGGCACCTGTGGCTCATTGGGTGAGGGTGGCAGGTCCGAACCTGGCCCCAGCCAAACTGCAACGACGACAACAACAAAAAATTAATAGTAAAAAAAAAATAACAAATGGACCTTGCACAATCTGATGCAGAGGTTCTATGAAGTGGGCCCATATCCCCACCCAGGTATCCACTATTGAACAGTGAGGGCTGGGTCATAGCTTTTCTTAATGTAAGAAATTAATTGGATATATTTTTCAATTACTAAAACAACAACAAAATAGAAACGAGTGATTTGTATTCATCCAGAATCTAATCTACTTTAACTTGATTACTCTAGTTACATGAATTCCCTATTGGGTTGATTGCAAGTTAAATTGAAATCACTTTTTTTTTTGCTTTGTGTCTGACGTCTGCATCTCACAAAATCTTAGCAACTATCACACGCTTTTTTCTAAGCCCCATTTCCTCAAATAAACTTCATTCTGCATTTTGGACAATAATAGGTCTTCACTTTCTTCTAAGAAAGCAGGGTTAGCAAAAGGCTGTTTTTGTCTCCAAAATTAAAAATTTGTAAACAAGCTTATGAGTAGGTGGCCACATAATTAATCATCCAAACCAGAACACTTGTAAGAGTCAACAGGAACATTATTAATAATTATGCTCAGACAATAGGCAATGTTGCTTTAGAATAGTTGCACGTAGGACTTAACGAAGGAGTTTATACCCAAACCAAGGTATCGAAATAATGAATGGCCCACCATGCAGAGGCTAGCCCTGGGATACTCCTTGGGATAAGAAATTATTCCTCTGAGATGGTCTTAGAACACACTCTGAGATTCCAATGCACACAAAGCTTATGAGGGATGATAGATGTAATAGAACCCAAACAACAAATGATTCGCTTACAATGAGAAATAGAACTGGTGGGTGGAACAGATACACATGTCTGTCTAGCTTCTGTTGCTTCCAGGAAAACTACAGAGGCAAAAATAATTATCAGAAGGTTGTTTGGTGCACATGGAATCAGAACAAAGAAGTTGAGTTAATGATTTGAATTTTTTTTAATTTCAGGTTAATGTGAGGGTACGAAGAACCACGTCATAGTATTTGCATTTGTTAGGTAGAGTCCCTCTTATAGTTATGTCCTCCCTGCATTGTGCCCATTCAGTGGGAACGCCCCAAACCCTCCCTCTCCCTCCTCCCTTGATCCCTTTCCCTCTTCCCTTGATCCCTCTCCCCTCAACCTGAATGGAGTTTTTCTCCTATGTGGTGTGAAATAGATCATCTACTGGCTTCATATTAGCATTGAGTACATTGGATGTTTGCTTTTCCATTATTATGATAGTTAGAAGAATATGCTTCGACTCCATAGATTAATGCAAAAGATGTGAAGTCACCATCTTTTTCAAGGCTAAATGGTATACGTGGTATACCATGGTACTCCATGCTGTGTATATACTACAGTTTGTTAATCCAAACAATGGGTATTGATGGGTATTTCGGTTGTTTCCACATCTTGGCAATTGTAAATTGAGCTGTGATAAACAATCTAGTTCAAATGTCTTATGATAAAATGATTTTTTTTCATCTGGGTAGATGCTTAATAGGGGGATTGCAGAATCAAGATCAGCCTCCAGAAGCTTGATCCAGAGCCTAATGTCCTGTCAGGTATGGGCTGGCTGCCCTCTGTCCTGGACAGTGCTCAGAGGCCCTGGCAACTTTTATCTCTGCAACTTTCCATTTATTATATCTCCACAGATGATCCACTCCATTGCAACAAAGGCACAGTTGGCCTTTGGAATATTAAATCTTTGATCGGATTAAAGACTTCTGTTGCGACGCTTGGACCCGTTCATCTTCTTTGAAATAATTCTATATCTCTCTGCTTTAATCCATTATGTATTGATTTGAACCTTTCTTTCCCCTTACTTTCACATTTTTGGCCGTGGGGGTAGAGATGAGGATTGGGGATAAGACCTTCCTGTATTTCTTATTTAAATTTCATGAATAGATATAAATTTAATACAGTAGAACCTCCATAGCTGACCCCCTCCCTACACTGACCACTTCCTTAAGTTGACCTAATTTTCATAGACCAGACATGCACCATGGTATACTATCAGTACAGTAGACCTGGTTCCTTATGTTGACCACCGCCACATGTTGACCATTTTGTTACACTTGTCTGGGTAGTCAACTTACCAAGGTTCTAGTATATTTCATTGCAATGATTTTGGTCATAATTATTTTAGCCTACATTTTTTTTTGCAATATTTTAAGATGTTGATTTCTAAAAATATTATTAACTTACTACCACCCGGTCTATACTTACCCTTTCACTCATCTGGCTAATTCTAACAAGAATCCTCAGGGTTTTTTGTAGTCAGGTGACTGTCTTGCTATGGGGACACTTCTGCTTTTAGGACTTTTTAAGATCCAGAGGATAACAGTATGGTGATGGAAGAGATAGTGTACACTCAATTAAGGTTTACCATTGCATTTATTTGAGACCTCTTGACTATTTTCTTTAACCTTATTAAACAGGTGAGTAATCATTTCCTCCGGGCTGTTCTTCATTTGTTGTAAGTTGGACTTAGAAAAATAAGTTGACACAATCTGAGGGATCTGTTCTCATAGCTTCAGGCCAGTGAAATTAAAGGAGTCAAGTCTCTTCACATAATGTGTCACCAAAATTCATGTGGCTCAAGAAGTGACTTTTAAGCTCCCGCTCATCTTTTGTTGCTTCAGGACTTGGATATGGGTGGGGCCCTGAACGGTTGAAACTTACAGGTGAAATTTGATCCATGTAGGATGGCTTATGAGATGCTGGTACTTGCAAACTCTCTGTAGGAAAAATATTTCAAAATTTAATCAAGGAGCAAGCAATTTTCATTGTTAAAAAAGCTTCCCTGGTAGCAACATGAACTGGTCTTTTAATTGGCTAGAACCAAAGTCTGTCTTCCTGGTCCCAGTAGGGGAGAAGGTGAGGGAAGAGAGAAAGCAGAATCAAACCCAGCCATGCTCTGAAAGGGATCCGGACACCCACACTGTGGCAGACGCCCTAGCAGAGGCACACCGTGCCACAGAAGCACGGGGACGTGTGGTGAGGTGCTTGGAGGATGGGAGCGGACCTGCAGGTGTCTGCAACACTTTTAGAAACAAGAACCTTGATTCTTGAGGCATTTCTCAGAAACTAGGTTATTTTTGTGAAGCTGCCTTTTGGCACTTTTTTTTTTTTTTTTCAGTAGAGGGACATAGATTTAAAAGAGGAGCTATTTCTTTGCATCAGATGGGGCATAGCAGCTCTGTCCTATTTGTGAGAAGACCAAGACTTTCTCCCTCCCCAGCGAAGTGATAGACAATGACTGTCCCCAGGCACAAAAGCAGCTTTTCAAAGGAAGTGATTTGAGAGAACCAGGGCAAAGCTCCTAGTGCAGATCACCCATTCGAGAGAGGGGTTCCCTAAAATCTCTTCAGGCATCCCCTTAGCAGGGGTGCAGTCTATGCCTCAGCTGCCTGTGGGTTGCAGAGGAGAGTCCAACCACAGTGAGGTGGAGAGTATCCAGGATGTCCCCTGCCAGTCACAACTGCCTCTTCTCATAGATCATGTTTGGCCCTTCTTGAGCCAAGAATCTCAAAGAAAGTGCAGGGGAATCTATGGCAGTATAGTCTGTTGCCTCCCACAGATCAGCTCTCCCTAGACAGAAGGATGCCTTTGGCCTCCAGACTGGGTGTGGGGGAAGAGAAGGAACAACAGTAAGGCAGACAGGTGTTCCTGTTCCCTGATGGAGAAAAGGTGGTGCTGGGCAGAGGGCACAGGCTGAGCTCCTTGGGAAGTTGCACCTGCTGCTTCCAGAGCTGTGGATCCTAGAAGTCCTCATTTCAGGGGAAGTGAGAATCATTAGACCCACGCCAGTCATTCCTTTGTTCATCTCCGAGCCCATTACGATCACCAACAGCCAGAAGTGCCACTCAAAATCAATAAAAGATATATTTATCTTTTCAAAGTGATTTCATTCCAGTTATTTCCCACTCAATGTCATGTTCCATTTGCGCAGAGTGGAGGGAGAAGAAGGGGGAGGAACCCAAGTTGGGAAGGGGTCAGATGGAATGAGAATCACACGTTGAATATCATTGTAAGAAGTAGCTTCTGATTTCTAAGTATCTGTTCCTGCTCTCAATTTAGAATATCTGCTGTTACAGATGGCTTAGTTTATCTCTCTCTCTAATCAAATCATCAGGCTCTCATATCTTCTCTTCTCCAAAGATGATTCTGATTGCTCAACAACTGGATAGCCATCACTTACCTTTGCTAGGTATACTTAACAATGGTCATAAGCTTAGCTATGCATGTCACATGCCAAGAAAGCATTTCCACTTCCAGGTTCAAAGGTGCGCTCATGTTGAATAATAAGACCCTTTGCTCGGTGAGGCTTCCTGAGGTTTGTTGATAATTATTCAGCACTGACAAAGAACCCAAACACACAGGAGTTTCCAATGATTTCACAACTGATTTATATGCACGAATAATAATTAGCATCATGTAATTTTCCTTGCCAGATTGAGTCTCATTTGAATATCGAAAGATATGTCATTTAAAAATAATTTCATACTTCGCTGATGAACTAAAATTGAGACATTGGACACATATGGCTTGGATGTGCCAGTGGGCAAGCAGGCAGGCATTTTCTCTCCTAGCAAGGCAGGGACAGTGTAATCCACAAGACGTCATCGCCTGCCTTCCAGGGAAGCAACTTCAAATCATTTTTACGCTCTTATCTAGAAATAGAGACTTGAGCCTCAGTACTCAATACCCAAGTGTGACCCCTTTGATAACACAGGTGGCTTCAGAAGCAAAACTGTTGACATGAACACTCCATGAAATAAATATAGATATAGCCATGGTTTTTCCTAATGCGGAAAGGGCTATTGCACACTTATTTGTTTTTGAAGAAAGCAAAATGTTGACATTCCCCTCTTGTAGCTCATGTCGCCCAACACTGGCCCTAACGATGTGCAGTAAAAGAGCCGTCTTTGGTGTCTGCCCCCTGCACGCCCCCTCTGAGATGTCACCCAGCTCCCTGGCTTCTTCCCCACACCTCCCCAGAAGGTGACATTAGACCTCCATCTCCACGAAAGGTCCCTCTTGGCTCCCTTCCCCAGCACCCCTCTTCCAGGCAGGAGGAGGGCCAGCCCTGAGCCAGGCTGCCTCCAGTCAGAAGGGCAGCACCCACAGCCTCACATTAGCTGGCTTCTGCTCTGTTCTGCTCTGCCCAGGAGGAACCTGAGTTTGCACTTTGGTGCCCTGAATCCTTGCTGCCATCTGGCTGTATGATCTCCACATTTATTCAGGTATTTCCTTTATCACTTGCTCCTCACTCCAGTAAATATGGTAAGGGGACTGCTCCTCGTTCCAGTCAATGCAGTAAGATAACTCCAGTAAATATGGTAAGGGGACTGCTCCTCACTCCAGTCAATATGGCAAGGTTACTGCTCCTGACTCTCATTAAGGTAAGGTTGCTTCTCACTCCCCGTCACTACAGTAGGCACTGCTCCTCACTCTCATCAATACGGTAAGGTTCATTGCTCCTCTAGTCGATATGGTAAGGTGACTGCTCCTGACTCCAGTCTGTATGGTAGGGTGACTGCTCTTCACTCTAATCAATACGGTAAGGGTCACTGCTCCGCTCTCCTGTCTAAGCGGTAGAATTTTCTGCTTCTCTTCCCAGTCAACACAGTAGACTGTAGGGTTCCTGCTTCTTGCTCTAGCCAATCAAGTAGGCAGGGTGACTGCTCCTTGATACCACCGTGCATGCTGGGGTCCCAGCACCTACCACCTGCCTCTGAACCAGTTCTCTGACTGCCTCTGGAGGCCAGAGGCTGATAAGCCTCCATGGAGGCTCCTTCCGTGTAGAATGACGGGTCTGACGCTGCCACTGCCTCACTGAGTCAGCAAGTTTGCAAGGCACCTCCTGCAGACAGACTGTTCTCCAGATGAGTGGATTTCTTTGAATCAGAGGTATTTCAGAGAGGCAATATGCAGAATTTTAGGAGGCAGAGCACACACGTGCAAGAAATTCAATTATTGGTGTCATGGTTGGGGTGGAGAGGGGCCATCCTGGCATGCCCCTTCCAGAGCATGGAGGGAGGAGGCAAGTTACAGTGACCATCACATCCCTGAAGTCAGACTTGCCCTACTCTGCCCCCTGGGGGCTTACAGGCGTTCATGTTTCAAAGGAATTCATATCAGCCACAGATTTGATTTTTGGATGGGCGTGACAAATGAGTAATGTTACCTGTGTGCAGAGCTAGCATTGTTCCCTGGGAGGGGGCAGCGGAAACAGGGCACTCTGGGGCTGGACTCGGCAGAGTTGACTCAGGCTGACTCGGTGTTTGGAAGAGGATGATAAATTAGTTAATGCTGGGCAGTTTTGTCACTTACAAGGACAAGAGAGAACTGATGTGAATCACTACAAGTAAGTTCTGGGATGACAGCAGAGGAGACCCAGGATGGCCACGCAGTCATCACACAGAACAGATCGCCTGGCCTGAAACTCGCTCTGCGACTTTACAGCTAGTCTCCAGGGCACAATTCATAACAGACCACGTGAACGTTCATTCGAGGAATCTCCACATCACCTCTCTCGTCTTGAAATCAGGGAAAGGTAAAAATCCTCTTAGCTCTCTAGATAGCAGACACTTCAGGGTCTTGGGCAGGGCTAACATAGATCATGATGAAACATCTTTAAAAAATCAGGCCTCAGGCAAAAGCACCTTTTCTCCTCTCTGACGTCAAGCTGTCTTCCTAAATGAGTCTAGACCAAGGATGCCCACAGGTGCCCTCTGCTTTCCCTGGGCACTTCTGAAGTTCTCCGAGCCCCTCTCTGAATGTATTGTATTGGGCTGAGTTGTCTCTCTGTACTCATGCATCACAACATTTCTTGGGGACAGTCCGGATCACATGGAGTAACGCATCTCACCTCGGCGGCCAGAGCACAGACTTGATGGAATTCAAGGTCAGCCTCCACCTTATACTGTGAGCTCAGATTGCTACTTTGCCACCTCCAAGCACTGTTTCCTCGCTTGTGAAGTAGGAATAGTCAGTAATATGCACTTTGCAGGTGTGTGGGAGGAGCAGAATGCGGTGGCACATAAACAGTGGGTGCTCGGTGAATACTTGTGGAAGGTTGTAGATTAGCTAATTTCACACATCAGTCCTGATACAGGTTTCAGGGCATCCAGGTCTTTGTTAAAAGCATCAGGCAAAGGGGACAGAAGAGCTGTCGGTCCTGAGAATGGCTGCCCCTCAAGAGGTGCCCATGGTCATGAAGGGAGCTTAGCCTAGAGCTCAGAGGATGCTGGGCTTCGATTTCCCTTAGTCACACAGGATGAGCCTTGCATAGCTGGCATTCCCACACTTACCCCCTCTCTCTTGCTTGTATTGGGCTTCCTCCTTCCCAGCCCCTTTTTGTATCTTCTATCATTAGCAACTCCACGGCCAAGATGCATCTATGACCTCCTGCAATTTAGATGAATCACATGAGATTCTGTATACAAGAGAACTTTGTGAACTAAAATCTTATACGAATGTAAGAGATGAAGGTGATTCTTCTAGTTATAACTGAAAGCCCACGGGTTAATCCCAAGGATGACAACTCAGCAGCTTCAGAGCTCCAGTCTGAGGCAGATAATGAGCATTTAAACAAGTCAGCCTACTGGGTGAAAGGGAAGGAAGAGATTAGGCCAACACATCAATTAAATCCTCTGCTGATGGGAATGGGCAGATGGGTAAAAAGATGAAGGTGTCATCTGTAAGACAATCTTCAGCTGCGTTTCACACCACTTTAAACAATCTGAATCATCATGGAATTGGGAGGCATTGGATGTGAGTGCAAAAGGAAAGGAGTGAGTAGAAATAAGTGATCACGGCTTGGTGCCCGTAGCATAGTGGTTACGGCACCAGCCACATACTCTGAGGGTGGCTGGTTTGAACCTGGCCCGGGCCAGCTAAACAGTAATGACAACTGCAACAAAAAATAGCCGGGTGTTGTGGCAGGCGCCTATAGTCCCAGCTACTTGGGAGGCTGAGGCAAGAAAACACTTAAGCCCAAGAGTGTGTGGTTGTTGTGAGCTATAACTCCATGGCACTCTACTGAGGGTGACATAGTGAGACTCTGGCTCAAAAAAAAAGTGATCATTGTCTTGCCAGCCTCCACAGCATCCTTGTATGAATTTCCCAAATGATGTTCCTTGCTATAGGTAGAAAGATCCCCATCCCAGGGGAGGGGACCTAGGTGGTAGAGAGCCAGCTGGAATTCTGGCTCCCTGTGCAGGCCACCACCCCTCCCACCGCTTGCTGGGTGGTACAGACTGAAAAGGATCCTCCCCTGAGGATCCATGTTGTTTGGGATTATTTTGACATTTTTAAAAATTGTCTACGGGAGAATACGCATATTTATTTGGAAACTTATTCTGTAAAGTAAAAATGTTTAGACCAAAGGTGACTACCCAGTGTAAGGATAGAGAAGTGAGGAAGCGACGATGACACTTGAGTGAGTCACATGGGTCCATGTCCACCTGACTGCCAGCTGTTAGGAGGACATCCTAGCATCCTAGCGTGTGCCTATGTCCTTGACAGCCACACTTGAGGTGCAGGGTAGACACATAGGAAATCTTACGTAAGAATACTGAAGGAAAGATGGAAACTCATAAAAAGGAGAAAATTAAAGAAAGAGGTTCTGGAGGGGGGAAAGTGTGTTTCCTGTTCTGGAAATCTTAAAATCTCACCAAGGACTTCCTTGAGATATTGCAGGCAAAACCAACAGTGTTTCTGCTTTTGAGCAAATCCAGCAACTCTACTATTAGACAATGCAAGTGTGATTCCTATTAAAATACTTCAAGAAGATAAATCGAGGAGGATCCTTAAAATATTGGGGCGTTTAGGAAGAGAGGAGAGAAATTGGGAGTGAGTTTGACTAGATCTGAGGTCAGTGCAAACAGAAATGGCCAGGCTGGGGTGACTAAGACTTACTTAGCAAGTCTCAGACCACTGGCGGGAATGTTGGTGGTGTCATGGTCTGCACAGTTGGTGGGGTGTCATGCTCTCAAATACAGCCCCTGTCCATAGGCAGCAGAGCATGGCCTCAGGTGTCACCAACAGAAAGCATCATTGAACTTCTTTTCCCAGGGGAGATGGCAGTCTCAGCTCAAAGGATTTTCAAGAGGAGGAACCAATCAAAATGGTTTTATTTTCCTTCCAAAAAGAAGGGGGTAACGTGTCAGGATAGTAAGTCCCCTACCCCCGACCTTCAGGAGGCAAGGACGCTAGCCCCTGTGACTGCCATGACAAGCTCTTAAAAAGTGTGAAATGGTTAATTTCACAGTAGGCTTTCCTTGATCTTGGGCAAAAATTGGCGAGTTTACCAACTGATTAGTTAACATAGACCGTCACTCGTATGTTTGTACGATTCTTTTTAGGTTTCTTCAAGCTCCTCAAATAGAAAAGCTTTTGAAAATGGGTGGGAGAAACAGCTGAACACCTTTGCGTGGTGCTCTGCGGGGAATTGTGTCATTACATGCAATTTTATTAAATTTGCTTCCCCCTCTTACTTAATGCTCTTGTTCTCTAAAAGAGGGAAAGCCTGGAAAGTATAAAATCACCCTTGTTACCCTGAGTTTAGGAAGTTAAAAAATTACAGTAAAAAAAAAAAGGGAGCCATTCTTTAACATTTTGGAAAAGGTGAAGCCTTCCAGGGTTCTAATAATTATATTTGGGTGTTAAATTAACTTTTTAACAACACCTTGTGATTCAAGTAGCAGAAGGCAAGGAAACCAAATTACACATGTTATTTCATTTTTTATGAGTAAGAAATACTGGGTCCTTTCACAACCGAGTGGTAAATATTGATGGCTTTAATTATGTTAGGGCCAGGCTTGTTTTTTGCTCAAGTATACACATGGAATTTAAAATCACTTTTGAGCCCCTGCAATGTATCCATTTTCCATGGCTTTTCTCGTGAAGTCGAGACAGTGGCTTCTACAATTGATGGTGTCTACCATTTTTCCTACTTAACTGGCTACAGTCATGCCATTTCAATGGTCCAGCTGTTGGCTTTTAGAATCTTACACATTTTATCTTGAATCTAATCTGATTAAATGACCTGCTTCATCATGCTAGCTCTATTTTGGTCTCAGTAAGAAGTTGCAAAATAATTGGGATAATGTGCTTTCTTTCTTGTCCATGCCAGTTAGCTTTATTGAAGCAATGCATTCTTATAGATTATGATGTTAAAGTCTAAATTAGCTAAGAGATTATTATTTAAATAGTTCTTTGTTTACATGTAGACAGAGTGCAAAGCAGATTTTTAAAAATTAGAGTGGGTTTCCTTCCTTTCTATCTTTCTCGGCGTGCTCTGATTTTTGTTCTGTCTATATGGTACCGTGATAGTGGACTTCTAGGCACTTAGGACACAGGTCAATTACAAGGTTATCTGTGGTCAGTGGGACTCTGGCTATTCTCTCCAAATATATTTATTGAGAATCTACAGTTCTTGCCTGAAAGTCACAATTTTTAGAAAAATGTGGTAGAGAAAAATGGGGAGATATGGAAATAATGTTGTACGGAATAATGGGTAAGTACTAAGTATAAATATTTTGGATTCAAATGAGACTAGTTATAGGATTTTAGAGCTTGCCAGAACTTAAGACTCAACTAGTTCTATTCCCTTATTTTCCAGAGAGAAAACTGAGGTTCATAATGTTAAGTAATTTGTCTAAGGTCATTCACCTGGTGTGTGGCAGAGTCAAAGCTAGACCAAATGCCAATAAACTCCCAGCCTGCAGCTCCATGAACCATGACGACCCAAGCATGGGTTGTGAGTTGGGCTCTGGAGCTCTGCATTCAGGGCCCCAGGTAGAGTTGTTGTGTAGGTTGGACACCATATGATGTGTCCAGAAGGTGCCATTCCCATGGACTCTGATGACCATCATCTAGGGGGGAAAGACATGCCGAATGAGAGAGGGATTTAAACAGAGAACACAACAAGCTAGTGTGTGAGGATGCTTTAACACAGTGGTCCTCAACCTTTTTGGAATCATGGAAGACAATTTTTCCATGGACCAGGGTGGGGAGTGGAATTAGATTCTCATAAGGAGCCCACAACCTAGATCCTTCCCATGCGTAGTTTATAGTAGAATTTATGCTCTAATGAGAGCCTAATGTTGTCACTGATGGGACAGGAGCTGGAGCTCAGGCAGTGATGTAAGCGAAGGGAACAGCTGTAAATGGGGATGAAGCTTTGCTTACTAGCTGCTTACCTCCTGCTGTGCAGCCTGGCTTCTAACAAGGCCACAGACTTGTATAGATCTGAAGCCTGGGAACTGGAGACCACAGCTTTAATCTCCTCTGGCTTTCTGGCTCCAGGGAGTGGTTTTGTTTGTGTAGACCACCTTAACCTGGGGGAACTCTGAGGGGTGATGTAGTCACATCAGGGTTGGTTACTTCAGGAATCCTTGGTGTTGGTAAAAACTTGACCAAAGCATTGAACTGACTCCAGGGCCTAGGGTCTGTGACCTTGGGTGAGCTACCTGCCCCACTCTGAGCAGGCAGGTAACAATACCTACGCCACAGTGTTGTTGCAGAAATTATGCACAAGTGAGATGGTGCTTATATAACACTTGCCAAAGCACTTGGTTAGAGACAGTGGATTGCCTGAGCTCAGGAGTTCTAGACCAGCTTGAGAAAGAGTGAGACCCCGCCTCTATGTGAAATAAATATTCACAGTTTTAACCACAAGGGATCTCATCCACTTTAGATTTCTAAACCCAGCCCCAAGTTTTCCTTGAGCAATCCCTCTGAGTACTTTGCAGCCTTGAGGGAAATCTCCACTTTCTTCTTCATGGCAGTGAACTTAAAGGAGAGAAAGAAAACACAGTAAACGGGTCCCAAGGTGGAAAATATACCACTGGGCAAAGCCCTCCCAGACTCTTCCCAGCAGCATCCATAAAGCCCTTGATCAATTCGTCCAATGGCACTAAGGCAGTTTGAGGCTTCAAATGTTGGAATACCTTCTTTAGAACAGCTCATTTGTTGCCTACAACAAATACCGGTCACAACATTACCAAGAGTCCTTCTCCTGGTCTCCTACTCTGGTTTTAAGACATTGTCATATGTGCTTTGAAGTGTGAACTAGGCCTGGCGTCACTGTATAACTTTCCAAGAGGAGTATTTAAAAGGAGATCTTAGTGATATTCAGCAATGAGGGATGTAGCATTTTTTCTAGGATGAGTTCTTGACCTTAATTTTCAGACCTTTGTAGGAGGACATCTCTGATGGCTGCTCAGAAAGAGTTCCAAAATTGCTTTGAGGGGTGGACTAGACACTGGCATCAGTGCATAGCTTCCCAGGGGGAGTACCTTGAAGGTGTCCATAGTGATCTTCACCAATGAGGCAAGTAGCACTTTTTCTAGGTCAAGTTCATGAACTTAATCGTCAGACCTCATATGCTTGAAAGATAAACCATATCTATATAAATTTCCCCTGGTATCCAGGGTCTATAGTAGAAGACCTGAACTTGTGGCTGCCAAAACAGGGTCTAAGGCTTGTCGGTGTCAGGAGGCGACATCAGCTTTTCCATTAAGGGGGAATGAGAATCAGATCAGTGGGTAGTGGGAGCTCAGGGCAGACATCTGATTCAGCCCCTTTTTCCTCTGATAAGGTGAGTGGGTGGGGCAGGTCAATCAGATGAGGCTGGAAGGACAACGGGAGCTGTGCCATTGCTCACTAAAGAGGCAAAGGGTGCACCATGTCACCAAAATTCTCCCAAAGGTTTTCTTCCCAGACTGCTAATGCAGAGTCTCACCCTCTCTGGACTGTGGTGTGGATGCTGTTGTGCAGCCCCTTGCTAGTGGGATCCCATGGGGAGTGAGAAAGGTGGGTACCAGGGAGAAAGATGCCAGCCCTGTATCCCCCTGGGGGAGGGTTTCCAATTTGGAGCTCTCTTGGGGCACTTCTCCTGCCCCCCAAAAGTCATATTGTCTGGAAGCATCAGAGGGGATGTCTATTTCTACCCTAGGTGTCACTTTGGAGCTCAAAGCTGCTTCATTATAACACACGGTTTCTGGTGGAGAGGGAATGAGAAGAACCCATCAGCTCATTTCCCCACACTGAGGCATCATTGAAAATGGTCGAGCTTTTAAGCCCTTTAGACTGAAATCTCTGTCATGCAGACCCTCTGCAGCTTCCATTAGGAAATGGGTTTGTAATGCACTGTAATGTGTGACAGTTTTTCACACTAATTTGTCTCATTCTTCTGGTTCTTACTTAACTGTTAGATCCCAGACCCAAATGCTTCTAGGTCTTTGGAACTTGGAAATATACATTATGATCCAGTCTGGCCCACAGTAGACCCTAGATTGTCATTTGCGCTGTTGGAAATAGTGGGGTAAGCTGCAGGGGACCCATGACAAATAGAACACAATTGTTGCCCCTGAAGATCTTATCACAGCAGGGTAAAGGGGGAGGGTACTTAAGAGAAAAAGTAACAACTGGACAAGGTGGCTCACACTTATAATCCTGGCACTCTGGGAGGCCAAGGCAGGTGGATTGCCAGAGCTCAGGAGTGCTAGACCAGCTTGAGTAACAATGAAACCCCCCTCTCTCCTAAGAATGGAAAAAGTAGCCAGGCATTATGGTGGACATCTGTAGTTCCAGCTGCCTGGGAGACCGAGGCAGGAGGATGACTTAAGCCCAAGAGTTTGAGGTTGCTGTGAGCTATGATGATACAGCACTGTGCCCAGGGTGACAGAGTAAGTTGCTGTCTCAAAAAAAAGGAAAGAAAGCTAGAGAAAGAGAGGGAGGAGGGAAGGAAGGAAGAAATGAAAATAGTAACCACCACACACATAATTTGAGTAGACCTCGCACAGCTCTGCAAAGTGAACCTCTCCTTTCTTCTTCATGCGATGGGCATTGATCCCTCAGGGGCAATTGTAGAGCACAGTGATTAAAGCATAGCCCCCAATCCAGACCCATCAGCATAATGACCAGATCTGCCTCTCCTGAGCTTGGTAATCCTGAACACATTACTTCTCTTTTCCAAGCTCCAGTTTAAGCTCCTTAGGGCTTAAACAGTACCTGCCTCACAGGAAGAATTAAATGGACTGTGGTACTTGAAATAGGTTTAGTACAATGTAATCTTTCAATAAAAAATACGTATTATTTGTCTTCTCCAACATTATAGATTAATTCATCTGACCAGTACTTAAGCACCAGGGCAGTGTGGCAGGGACAGGAGCTTAGTTCTCTTAAACTATTACCAAAACCCCCTATTTCTTCCTGCTATGCTATAACACTTACCTAACATACAAATATCTATGGGCAATGCCTGCCATGAGTCAATGCCAGGCTTCCCTAGAAAGTGGGAGGGACTCTGACCTATTGGTCCATCTTCAGCACTGACCACAGAGGCTAATGCATCACATGTGCTCAGTAAATGATAGTTGAGGGGCCAATACTGTACTGTTGAGTTTGAGCAAATACAAGAAAGCGGAACATCCTGGGGTGTGTTCAGGGCTCTTATTCCCAGATGTCTGGTATTTAACAGTGGTGTTAGTTTGGTAGAGCTATGTCTTAGTCTGTGGGAGCTGTTATAGCAAAATACCAAAAATAGGGAGCTTATATAAAGAGAAATTTCCCATGATTCTAGGGGCTGGGAAGTCCAAGATCAGAGTGCTAGCAGATTCAGCATCTAGTTCATAGATGGCACCTTCTCACTCTGTCCTTACTTGGTAGATCAGGCAAAAGAGCCTATTTTATAATGGCTCACCTCCCTCAAGCCCCTACCTCCGGATACCAGCACCTTGGCAGTTACAGTTTCAACTTAAGAATTGGTGGAGATCCAAACATTCAGATTATAGTAAGCTGTGACAACTAGCACAAACTTGGTGGCTTAGAACAGAAATTTATTTGCTTGCCGTTTTAGAGTCCAGAAGTATAAAATCGAGATGCCTTCAGGGTTGGTCCTTCTTGGACACTCCAGGGAAGAATCCTTGCTTGTCTCGTGCACATATTCCTTGGCTTGTGGCCCCATCACTCCAGCCTCTGCCTCCATCATCATATGGCTGCCTCTACAGTATCTTCTCCCCTACACATCTCTGATATGGATACCTATCATTGAATTTAGAGTCTACCCTCAGCCAGGGTGATCTCATCACAAGATGCTGGACTTATTACATCTGAAAAGGTTTTTTTTTTTTTTTCCCCAAATAAGGGCATATTCACAGGTTCCAGGTAGACCAATCTTCCCAGGAACCATCATTCAATCCACTATAGAGGTATCTATAGTGGATGTCAAGGAATCAAACTATTATGTCAAGTAAATTGCCTTAACTGTGGTCACTCGAGGGCTTGGAAAGGAACTGTCTGCAGATGTAGGGGATGAGTGCAGGGCCTGGCCTCCCACAGCTCCCCCTCCCTGGCTGTCCATGGGAGAATCACCTCTTCCAGAGTATTGAGAGATTCCCATTAAATACTGAAGACTGCAGGAGGGTTGGGAGGGAGAGGTGTTACAGGAGTATTTTAGTGGTCTTTGGGTGACCGTTGTCCATCATTGTTTCACCAATATGAGTCTTTCAAAAATCTGTGAACGGGAACTGAGCATGGGGCAAAGACATGTGGATGAGAAGTCATGCCAGAATCCCAATTTGTGCTTTTCTTTGGGTATGGACATACCACTGGGCCCCAAATGAGCATTGTTCTAGAAGAACATAACTAATGATATTAAACACAATTTATGGAGACTTCATATGCACTAAGATTTTTTTGGCTAAACATTTAATCCTCAACACAATTCTTGGAGATAGGGAGTGGTGTTATGTCCATTTTACAGGTGAAGAAACGGCCACGGAGAGGTTAAATAACTTGCCCAAGGTCACACAGTCACAGCTAGCAAAGCTGGGATTGACGTCCAGGCAGTTTACTCTCAGAGCCTGTGTTCCCCTAACCGCAAAATAAAAAGTGATAACCTTAAGGCAGGTAGGCAGCTCTGCCAGAATAGCTCTCTTTGTCCACCTGCCATCCTCACACACAAAGCCTTCCAACCCAGGCTATGAGCCATTTCCTCCTTTGCTCATACATTCATTCATTCATGTATTAGGTGAAGGCCTGCTATGGAAATGTCAGCCTGGAAGGTCCAGAGGGTGAGGCCTGTGTACCCCTCATACCCAGCAAGGGAGAGTCACGTGGAACGACAGCCTGACTGTGTTCTGCGGCCTTTCTGGGCACTGGCAGGGGCTGTCCCAGATCATCGCCTCTCTGGAAAGGAAGAACCAGAAGCATCAATGAGACATTTCACAAGGTTTTTTTGCTAATGAGATACTTAAACAGTCTCAGATATTAAATCATTTATCTTGAAAGGTTTTTTTAAGTTTTTAGATTTTTGCTGTTGAGGACCAAGACAATGGTGGTGTAGTTATGTCCATAGGCAGAGACTGGGGCATATAAGTAGTGCCTGAGCACAGTCACAGAGCCGCCCCAGTGGCCTGCATCCCCTGCCCTCTCTGATGGTAGCCAGGCAGGCAGCCATGGGCATGTGCACTGGCCAATCTCAGTGGCTCCAGCACCCATGGTGCTGGCCCAGGGGCCTGGAGGGGTTCAGGACGGGGGTGGGGATACAGGGTGGTGGCTCTTTTCCACCCACCTGGGAGTGTTTCAGTATTTGACACCAATGCCACCTTTCCCTCGTGTGCTGGTTGTGGCCAACCTTGCTCCAGGCTTCACTCCACCTTCCTGCACAGGGAGGGCTCTGGCTTCAGGGATGACTAGGGACAATCCACTAGGAACACAGAAGGCTGAGGAGAGAAGCACATGGCAGTGAGTGGCTTTGGTCCAGTTGGGAGGTTCACAGTGACATCCCTTTTCCTTCCCCAAGGCAGGGGTCATTGCCACATGCTTTAGGCTGTTGGGATCTTGGGATGGACTAGGATATCACCTTCCCTACAGTGTCCACATGTAGATAACATGAGCGTGTGTGTGTGTGAGAGAGAGAGAGAAAATCAGAGTAAACCAGCCTGGGGTAGCCCACAGCTGAGGGCAGCCTGAACACACCTTTCCCTTTTGGCAGCTGTGACCAGAACCCTACCCGGTGACCACCCCAAGCCAGTATGTGATCTTTAAGCAATAATTTGGTTTCATTTCATTAAGGTAAGGTTTATACATAGGAGTGCCTTCTTCTGATTAGAGAAGTAATATACATGCACCGTGTAACACTGCGAAATTCAATCAGGGTAAGGAAGGAAATAAAAAAGGAAGAAAAAAAATCACTAATGAGCTTGTTGTCTGATGATAGGTTTATGTGTTTGCTTCCTAGTCGTGTGTGTGTGTGACTTCTGTGTGTGCTGTGTCGCATACGACAATAGATGACATTCATGGCTCTCCTACCAGTGCTAAGCAATTTATGGGGCTTATTTTATTTAACTCCTACAGAAAACGTAAAACAAAATACATAAATAAAGGAAGGTAGTGTAATTAATAGCATTTTATGGATCAAAAGACTGGAGTCTGGGCCGGGCGCAGTGGCTCACGGCTGTAATCCTAGCTCTCTGGGAGGCCAAGGCAGAATCCCTTGCACTTAGGAGTTCAAGAGCAGCTTGAGCAAGAGTGTGACCCCATCTCTACCAAAAATAGAAAAACTGGCCAAGTGTTGTGGCAGGTGCCCGTAGTCCCAGCTGCTGGGGAGGCTGAGGCAAGAGGATCTCTTGAGCCCAAGAGTTTGAAGTTGCAGTGAGTTACCATGACACATGCCACTCTATTGAGGGCAACACTATTTCAGTAGGAAAAACAGACTGGGGCCTGGGTTGAGCTCACATTTTACACGCAGGATTTTGTTAGTGAGCTTTGGATACTAATTGCAATAATGTATGCATCTTTTATAGCATTAATTACTTCTAAAGCATGATCTTTAAAGGTGGTGTGACATTCCAGCACCTAAATATATTGTTTACCCATTTTCTTCTTTGGAACATTTTAAGTCGTCTCTCCAGCTCTGTAGCTTTATAAATAATACTGTGACAAATATCCCGGGACAGAAATCTCCACAGGCCAGCACCCTAGAAGTAGGCATACTAGGTCCAAGGCTATGAATGACTTTAAAAATATCTATCGGTCTGGCTGAAATTCCTTCCTAGATGAACTCTACCACTCTGCATCCCCATCCGTGGGGCATCAGTTCTGTTGATCTCACTTCTAGTATTTCAACCAATTAAAAAAATGTATTTCTCTTTTTAGAGATTAGGTTTTGAAATAACTTCTTAGTATGGAACAGGTAAGAAACGATGACAAGAAATAAGGATTAAAAGGGGCAATGGAGCAGAGAGTGGGAGAAAACATATTAAAATCCAAAACATGAACCTCTGATGTTCTGTTTTGTTTTTTTAATCGGTAGGTGGCAGATTCTTCTGTTAATTAATTGTTGCCCCAACTTAAGCACGGGCTGGTGGTCAGTCTGTCACTGAGATGGAAAGAAGACGTGTGCTTTTTGTAGGGAGGGTTGAGAGAGCCTTGTGTATCCTGGTGGTGTTGTGAGAGTCTGTTAGATTATTCTAGATATTGAACTTCGAAAACAGCCTAACAGCCAATCAATGGCTGGGCTGATATTGGCAGAAGGGGGACACGCTGTCCACCACATGGAGAGGCAGACTGGTTACTGCCGAGAAGTCTAGCCCCTGGGAAAATCAGGCCAGAGCCAGCTTTTCTGACTGAATCCACACGCTCCAGAATGTACTGTAAGTCACAGAACAGTGGCAGCATCTCAAGTGAGAGTCTTAGCACCATGTGATAGGGGTTGGGGAGGCCACTTGAAAGATTAGGAAGAGAACTTCCCTCTTACTCCCCAAATCAAGCAGAAGCCTAGTAGCCTTCAAGACTGAACCCAGTTTCTAAACAACCATGGGCAATTCCTGGTCTTTTAGTTCCTATCTGGGAAGCAGGTCAGGCCCCCCTGTCGGAGCATCAGAAGGCTGCTAGGAAGACTAAGACATTTGCATTGCGGAAGCTGACTTCTGTAACCCTCTCAGGGCCTAGAAAACTTCCTGTGATGATAGAAATGTCCCCTGTCAGTGCTGGCCAGTGCACTGGCCACCAGCCATGTGCAGCCCCTGAGTAGAGGAACTGTGACGAGAACAACTGAGCAGTGACATTGTAAATTGTGTTTTATTCTTTTTCTTATTAATTGGTTCAGGTTCATTGAGAGGACAATTAGGTTACGCTGATTGCATCTGTTAGGTAAAGTTTCTCCTGTAATTGTATCCCATCCCTAAGAGGGGTGCCATACACCGTAAGCCCCCTTCTCCCCTCTTCCCACTCCCTGTCTTTCCCCTGCCCCCTACTTTGAATTGATTTGAGTTTTTCTCTTATGAAGATCATCTGCTGGCTTCGTATTAGACTTGAATACAGTGCGTAGTTGCTTCTCCATTCTTGTGATACTTTACTAAGAAGAATGTGTTCCAGCTCCATCCAGGTTAATACCAAAGATGTAAAGTCTCCATCTTTTTTAATGGCTGAATAGTATTCCATGGTATAAATTTGGTTTTATTCTAATTAATGCTAACTTAAACAGGTTCCTGTGGCTATTGGCTACTACACTGGCTAACACAGAGATTATAAAAAAAAAAAAAAAGCTTTTTTTTTTTGTTGTTGCAATGGCTGACTTCATCAAAAGCTAATCCTGATTCAGGTAAACTTCTGATACGTACAAGTCTCAAACAAGAGACTTGGTACTTGGTACTTTGGTAAAGAAGGGTTGAGGTAGAGGCGCTTAACTTGAGCTGGGGACGACAGTGATGAATTTGTCTGCCATATATCCCAAGTCTACGCAGTGTCGCCTCCGTGCTTCCTGCCTTCCTGGGTAAAGCAGTTATTCTGGCGGTTCAGTCCTCTCGTGTTCAATAGGCTTGATTTTGCACACAGCTGGGTTATCTCGCGTATGAAAGCTCTCTGCTTAATCTTCTAGATTTCTCCCTTCTCGTTCCGGCTGCACAGATGTTAGCGCAACGCCTTCAGCTCTTTCTTAAGGCGCTGATCGAGTATGACAGTTTCTATGATGTGCCCACATAGAGAAATAAACAAATTGCAACTTCAGGAAGAAAAAGAGTACCTTGCAAAAGGCTTCTAGTGGCCCCATGTGCTGTTTACCTTTCTTATTCCTTGGCGAAGTGGGTCCTGTATTGTTTTCCTCTGCAGGTGTGACAAAGGGAATTAACTCTGTGGCAATGCACTAATCATTTAGTCTTTTATGCCTTTTCAACTCTCATGTAAAACCTATTTATCCTAATTAAGAATCACTGATGGGTGGATATAGTGGCATCATTGATACCCTCTCTTCTTTCAGTAATTTTTCAAACTAACTGGCACCGGATTAAATAAGAAAGTGGGGTGGCTTTCCTAATGCCCACTAGATGAAGTGAAGAACTCAAGGGCTGCTTTGATTTCCACGAAGACTCTTCAGATGGGATGGAGCTGCTGAGTACTTACAAGACTGGTAGGAGCTGAGGGTCAGACAACCAGAGGTAAGAGGCTCTTGTTCAAGAAGAGGACAAATTTGGTGAGATGGCACCTTAGGACCACTGTAATGACTTCAGCTATAACTAAAATGAATGCTTTCTGAGGAGGGGAACTTTAAAAATTAAGGGAACTTCCATTCAGATGGCAAGTCAGGATAAGGCATTCACATCCACAGAATTCAACAATAAATGGAGAATTGGGGGGGAAGAGAAAACAGCAAGCGTTTCTAATTAGGATGGAACAGAGTCAAATGACAAGATCAACAAACAAGGTGATGCCCCTGGGGGAAGCACTTAATGATTTAAAAGCCAAATAGTAAAGAGAGTAGGAAAGTAACAGTAAACTCAGCTGAGTGAATATTTGTGTGTTCTGTTCATTAGAGTGCAGCATAAGTCACTTGGCATTGCTAATTAACATCCTTACCACTTACTCCCAAGTGCCTAGTCTATATGCTTTCTAGAATCTAGTGTTACCTTATATCAAATGTCTAGTGGACGTCTCCATCACGCACGTGATATTGGAGGAACATTCTATAGTAACCACAGCAAGATGGCAGTGTAATAATTAGGCTCATTTTAGAAAAGTCTATCTCTACCAAATTTTGAGATGAAAAATGGGAAAATAATGATGGTTGCCAATTTCTTCGACTTTATGTCTAATATTCAAGATCTGGTTACTTTATTTAAAAAATGTATGCTGCAATACAAATTCAAATTAAGAAAGTAAAGAAACTGAGGCAAGAGAAAGATAATGGAGAAACCCAGTGTGTGTGTGATGCACCACCATAGTCCTGCGTCCTCTGGAAGTGTCAGGCATAAACTTGACTCAAAGTTTTAGCAGCCATGGCAAAGAGAGAACATCCCTTAGGGGATGCATGGTAAGCTATGAAGTCAAAACTTGGGACGAGGACAGCTATTTCTATTCAGACACTCCAGAGACCCTTCATTGTGTCTTCTCCTATCTGAAGGGACATTGCCCCCTTCTTTGTCCTTACCACTGTCAGGCCAGGGCACAGAGAGGAAGGCTCCTCCAGGAAGCATAAGACACAGCCCCACACCACCTGTCTGGAGAGAGCCACAGCTCTGGGGAGGCTTGAACCCACCGGGCCCCCTCATTTCCCAGGGCAAGGCATGTCGAAGAAGCAGCAGCTTCCTGGGTTTGAGGAGGGGGTCTCTCCTCTCAGACGACAGTTTTTGCTGGACATTATGAAAAATAAATCAGGCAGCGGAAACCAAAGGGAATGGAAGGGTGAAGGCGATGTTAATACACCTCAGACATGGGAGTGTCCTTATCAAACAATACTCAGAAGTTCTTTGCATTTCCCCCAGAAGATAATCAACTTCAGGCATTAGTAAGTATATCAGTTAGGGTCCAGCTTGGAGATGAAATACATACCGGTTATTGTAACAGGAAGAATTTTATAAAAAGAAGTGTTAACTAGGTACCTGGAAAGGCAAAGAGCTTAAGGGCTGCTGTCCGACTCTGGGGCAGGACCCAGGCTGCAGAGCAGGAGCTGAGTGGCGCTTCCTCGGTATTTACAGCCGCTCCCCCGCGGCGGCATCACCGCCTCAGCTCCGCCTCCTGGTAGGTTAGCTGCAGCATTAGATTCTCATAGGAGCCTGAACCCTCCTGTAAACTGCACGGTGAGGGATCTAGGTTGCGAGTTTTTTAAGAGAATCTAATGCCCGATGGTCTGAAGTAAATTGTAATGCTCTTGAATCATCCTGAAAGCATCCTTCCCCTTCTCCCCCCCACCCCCATGGAAAAATTGTCTTCCATAAAATTGGTCCCTGATGTCAAAAAAGTTGGGGATCACTGCTCTCGGGAATGAAACAGGCCACTGTTACAGGAAGTGGATAGCACTTCTAGGGCAGCGGCCCCAAAGGGAAGAAGCTGGAATTATTTTAAAATAAAGAAGTTAGGGGATCAGGCGTGCAAAGTTGGAACTCTGACTTCTGGGGAGGGGCGATGTGCAGGTGCTCCGTCCCTGATCTGAGAGGAGGGGGTCTCTGGGGCTGGACCCTGAGCTGAGGAGGGAGCTCTGGTGGCCGGCCTGCTGTCTCAGGTAGCGTGCTCCCAGCTTTTTGGAAAAACTGCCAAAGGGATTCAGCCATTCCTGCTGCTGCACTGCTGGTAGGAATGCCCCCAGCAGGTGGGAGCAGCTGGACCCCTTTGATGCAGAAGCTCCCTCCGGCGCCCCCTAGTGGCAGAGTCCAAAAGAGCCGCGGAGGATGAGCTTGTACGTAAACTCGCCTGAGTGCCAGAAGAAGCATCTGGAAGGGCAGATTTGAAACTGAGCAGTGGCAGCTCACCTACTGGCGCGGGGAACCCCACAGATGTTAGGGAAGGTTCTGCAGAGGCGTCTGAGAGGTTGTTCACACTGCGCGGAGTTGAGCATTTCATGCTTCCCTCCCTCTCAACTCAACCCCCCAAACCTCTCTCCCTCGGCATTTCTAGGGGTTCCACGTCCTTCCCTGTAATCCTCTTCCTTGTTGAAATGAAACCACATTTTATGTGCCCTACGTGCAATGCCAAGCCCTTCAGTAAAAATTTGTCAGAGTAGATTTTTAACTGTTTTTACCCACTCCCCAGAAAAGGTGAGGTGACGGATGTGTTAATCAGCTTGACAGAATCATCCCATGATGTAATGGTGTAACCCAATACTGAAACATCGCATATACCCTGTAAATATCTAATAAGCTCAATTATTATTTGTCAATTGAAAATAATTTTAAGTTAAAAAAATGTGTTTTTCTTAGACGATAAACATAAGACATTTTGATGTCAAAATTAGTCTTTCATTTACCAAAAAAAGAATGAAAGCCTTAATGTTAAATGTTGTAGTGAGATACAAGGAGGAAGTTAAAAGGAAGATAGTGGCCTAAAAATAAGATTAAGCATCTAATAAATACTAAAGCAAAATGGCAAAGAATAAATAACATCAATAAGCTTAATAGGTAGAACAGGAATGAGGCTCAAAGTTTTTAAAATGAAACTTAACGCAGGAAAAATTTTAAATCGACCTGGTTGAAAGCTGGTAAAATGGAGTTACATTGCTTTCTGGATAAGAAAGGGAAATTCAGTGGATAAAAAAAGGAAATCAGGGCTCGGCGCCTGTGGCTCAATGGGCTAAGGCACCAGCTACGTACACCTGAGGTGGTGGGTTCGAATCCAGTCCGCCAAGCAACAATGACGGCTGCAACCAAAAAATGGCCAGGCGTTGTGGTGGGCACCTGTAGTCCCAGGTACTTGGGAGGCAGAGGCAGGAGACTCGCTTGAGCCCAGGAACTGGAGGTTGCTGTGAGCTTTGACGCCCCAGCACTCTATCCAGGGTGACAGCTTGAGGCTCTGTCTCAAAAAAAAAAAAAAAAAAAAGGAAATCAGGGCAGCGCCTGTGGCTCTGTGAGTAGGGCGCCGGCCACACATACCAAGGGTGGCAGGTTCGAACCCGGCCCTGGCCAAACTGCAACAAAAAAATAGCTGTGTGTTGTGGCAAGCACCTGGAGTTCCAACTACTTGGGAGGGTGAGGCAAGAGAATCGCCTAAGCCCGAGAACTAGAGGTTGCTCTGAGCTGTGACACCATAGCACTGTACCGAGGGTGACGAAGTGACAAAGTGAGACTCTGTCTTTAAAAAAAAAAAAAAAAAAGGAAATTAATTTTAAAATAAGAGAAAACATGTAAAGGTAAGACAGAAACAAAGACCTCAAATGTAATAGCAAATAGTAATAGCTACCATCCACTGAGCATTCAAAGAATGCATGAAAAACACTGGACTAAGTGCGTTTAGTATGGTGGCTCATTTAAACCTCCCAATAGTCCCACAAGACAGACACTATTATTCCCATGTTTCATACATGAGAAAACTGAGCACTTTATGACCATTCCCGCAGCCCATAAAATCATGGAACTCGAATTTAAGTTTATCTAGATCTGCCTAGATGCAGAATTCTAACATTGTAGGAAAACCACGAGATAAAAGTCAAAGTAGAAACGAGAAAAGACAAATTCAAGATAACCAGTCTATACCGTGTCAGTGAGGTCCCAGAGTAATGCTGCAATGCTGATTCACTCAACGTACGTATCTATGATGAGATAAAATGAAGGGAAAAAGTCAGAAAAGAGGGTAAGGGAGATGGGAGCAAACAAAATGGCAAAACTCAAGGGTCTAGGGAATTAATAAAAGCTTCCGTGAAACTGGCTTGCTCCCAGAGGGCTCCCTTTCCCATCATGTAGTCCCCTGGCCTTAGAAAGCCATGGACATTTCTTTTTCCCTCTGTCTCAGCCGCAAAGAGATGGCCTCTGCCCTTCTACCCCAGCTTGCTCCTACCCTGCCTGGTAGAGAGGCGTGTTTCACTGCGCCCACATCTGTCTCACTCCAAGACCCTGGGCTCACACTAGGAATGCAGGTCTGGCAGAAAACTGCTCCTCTGTTACGCCTAGGATCCCGAGAAAGGATGCCCTGTGTGTCCAAGCAGCACCCTCCCCTTCTGTCCCCTGTTTTGAGTTGTGCCACCACATCAGCTCTTCTGCTTCATGAGAGTAGTTTGAAAGTCCAGGCATCCCTGGAAACTCTGCAGGAACGTGCCCAGAAAGTACATGCTTTGCTTCAGGGAAAGGGGGCGTTGGAAGGCAGCAAGCGGACCTTGTCTGTCCTGCCATCTCCCAACTCACCGACGAGCCAGGGTGCAAACATCAGGATACAAGTTTGAGCTGGAATGACATGTGGATGGTAGCAAATAGAACTTTTCTGTCTCTTGGAAATGGTTTGGGGGTGTTTGTGTCTCGAGAGCTTCACACATGGTGTGTTCATTTTCTAGAGTTTAACAGGCTTATGAATAAACTCCTAGGCATCAGCGTGACCTTGGCATTAGGGGCACTGATGTTTACATGTATAATTGCTTGCCAACAAGTTCTAGGTAGTATAATGGTATAAACTAATAATAATACAATATGCCTTGTCGTAACTAGAATGGTCATGTATCTTGTTTTCCCTGAATAATTTTGGTTTATGTTTTATACCCCAACATTCGTGTATAAGAATGTACACTGAAAATTTTTACCCTTAAAATTTTTGCCCTTAAAATTTTTCATGGGGCCACTCCAGCCATAAGTGGAGTGTTTCAGTTTGTCAGTAGTATAAAAATATGGAATTTTTTTCAACAAGTGGGGTTTCAGTTTCTCAGTAGTATAAAAACATGGTATTCCCTTATTGTGAGGTTAATGGATTGAACAAGTGAGCTGGGAACCGCAGGGAGTTCTGGGTTGGGCCTGCAGGTCCCAGCCTTGTTGCGGTGCCACCTGGTGGCAGTTTTGGAGCTGGCTTAAATATCAGTAGGCACAATTCTGGGTCTCCAAGCTGTCACTTAGAGGTCATTGGTAGCAATTCTGGGATCCTCCCAATTAGGTGGCTTCCAGTTCATGGAGATTGGCCGGCAGACTACTGAGATCTCAAGATTCATGTGACACAGGGTCCCTTATCTTTTCCTGCCTGACCTTGGTCTTTCTTCTGCATCACTCCTTTCCAAGATAAAGACTTCAGCCCGCCCCATGCAAAAGACTAGGACTGGACACAGAATATATGAATGAGTTGCCTAGTGCTTTATATTTGAATTCAAGTTATTGCAGTTAGCATCAGTAATCCCAATAACAGTTAATGTTTATTGAGCAATTTCTATGGGCCAGCAATTTCCATTAAGAATGGCATTTCTAATCAAATGCCAAATAAATATAAATGAAATATACTACAGATAATTGTGATGTACTTTCTATAAACACGATGGGGTTATTTTCACTCTATGTCTAAGAATTACATAGAAAATATTATATTGCTTTGGGCTTAATTTTTTTCTTCTATAAAAAGAAAGCCTCCACGTTTTTATTTGAGTTAAAATTTAGCCTTGGATTTGAATCTTTTATGTTCTCCAAGTGCCCCAAAGCTATTTGATAATAGGTCTGCTTTAATGTTTTACAAATGTCTGGTCAGCTTGGGCTTTGGGTCCATGTGTGAAAGTCAGTCTGGCCAGAGATTCTGGGACTCTTCCTTGCGGGGGAGATCAAGTTCAAGTTGATCTTAGTAACTGCATTTGCCCAGCCCCAACTACCTCAATTCCTATGAATGGGATCCCTTCCCTATTTTATGACTGTGCTCATGCAAGGATGCGCGTGTGAGCGCACAGCTGTGTGTGCACTCCTGTGTCCCCATGGTTTTGCTGGAGGGCTTTTAATGTGGGGATCAGAATCTGTTTTTGCAGTTCCTGGCAATTTTAACTGACTTGCCTTCTCGGGGAAAGTCTTTGTTGACACTGCGTCCCCTGACATTTCACAGAAAGTGAAGAAAAAGGCATAATAGCTGCTGTGCAAATAGGCTGACAGAGAAATTTCAGGGTGGCTCTGTTGCATAGTGGATGGCGCACTGACTTCCAGTGACGAAGAATTTCAGAGTGTCTCGGAATGGTAACGAACAACCTGGTTTGATTCTTTGTTTGCATGTGCTCTTTGTGGGCACAAGAAACTATGACAGTACATACCACGGCCACCTTCTGAATATATTACCTTTCCTTAGCTGGTTGCACGTGGGAGACTTTGATGCACTTAATCCACGTAGTCGCTATTATTAATTTTCTAATGGGATCCGTCCTCAGTAAAAGAGCTAGTTCCGCAGTGGGTCTTTCCTGTCATGAATATTACCACCTTCCTGCTGACAATCATGTAAGAAATTGATTAGTCCCAGCTTGCCACCTTCTGCAACAGGGGACACCTGGAGATCTCACCGCATGACGAGTCAGACTTGCAAAGCCGAGCAAGTTTATTTATTACCCGAGGAGAGAACAGCAGAAATGGGCAACCTTAGGGAAATAACTTTTTTAGATAGTTTTTAGTCTCTAACTGCAACTCAGGTCTCTTTGCTGATGGCAACTGATTTTTTTTTTTTACTATGCAAAAAACACAGAGGAGGTAATTTACTTTTGTCAGAAAGATTTACTGGCTCTCACAAATACAGTTCCCTCCCCGGTATGTTTGGGTGTTTGTGTGTGTGTGTGTGTATTTGTTTATTTCACTGGATTCCTGGGCCAGATTCTGGAGATTTGGTTGTTGGTTCTTTCTCCATTTTCTCATTTATGGGATTATAACAAGGTAAAATATCCTTAACTCCCCTGGGCCTATTTCTATTCAAGCAAAAATTAGAATTAGAACATCTGGCCTACAGAACAGGGAATGCCAAGGGAATACGATGGATTATTTTTGATGTTTTGCAAGAAAGAAAACTCATGGACTAATAATAATTCTCATTGTTCTGTTTAAACCCGCGCTGAGACTAAGAATTGCTGTTTCACTTTTTTTTTTTTTGAGACAGAGTTTCACTTTGTTGACCTTGGTAGAGTGCTGTGGTGTCATAGCTCACAGCAACCTCAAGCTCTTGGGCTCAAGCAATCCTCTTGCTTCAGACTTCCAAGGTGCTGGAACTACAGGCTCCCGCCACAACATCCAGCTAGTTTTTAGAGACGGGGGTCTCTCTCTTGCTCAGGCTGGTCTCGAACTCCTGAGCTCAAGGAATGAAGGAAAAAAGTGAATGAGCTCAGAGATGATGCTTTGAGCAACCAGAAGTGAAACAGGGCACATTTCTTCTCCAAGACCTGGACGTGCTTCATCATTTTCAGCTTACAGTATCTGAAAAATCAGATGGGCTATTTTTCAAAGGACATTTGAAATATAAATAGAACAACTTTTTTTTTAAAGGCGATAAAAGAGAATCATAAGACAGAAGTGTCAGAAAATTCCTCCTCCTACCATTTTAGATATTAAAAGTTCTTGAAGGCAGGACCCCTTCTTGTTATTTTGCCCTCTTGCCCCACGATTCCTGGCTTAGCGTCATGAAGGGAAAGAGGCCCTGTGTATGGTTGGGGAATGAAGGGAGGAAACCCAGGAATCAGGGAAGAAATAAGCGAATATTCTGGCACCACCCAAGTGCTTTGCTGCCCACCTGTTTTTGGTGTTATACTAGTTTGTTGTAGGAAATTTGAAAAATGAAGGTAAGTATAAAAAGGAAAATGAAAATCACAGAGGAACCTCCCTGGAGTCTTTGTATGGGTTTGCGGCTTCGCCAACATACAGAGCTAGTTATGTAAATCTCACTCATGCAAATTCTATTTCTCAGGTTAGAAATAGAATTCCCCAATCTTCAGGGACTGGCAAAAGAAAGGGAATTTCCATAAATGTGTGAGTGTCAGCCGTGACACAGGGAAGATAACAAAGAAGCAGAGAGCCCGGGTCAGAGGGGTGAATGTTCAGAACAGAACTGATTGAGAAAAAGCACCTGCAAGTTTGGGGCAGGAGCTGTGCATTTCCTGGGCCTCGCCAGACTACGACGTATACGGTGTACCGGTGTGTCAGTAACAGGAGGCTGGAGCTGACCCTAGAACTTCACAGCGGTACCTCTGAGTATGCATGATTATTCAAAAAAACGACAAATACAATAGCAATCGAACTGCACAGTGGGGTATCCTCTCCGCTGGGCAATGATATAAAAATGTGGAATTCCCTTATTGTCAGGTTAATGGATTGAACAAGTGAGCTGAAGCTGGCATTTGGGGCCCTAAAGTTTACATGTACAATTGCATGCAAACAAGTTCTAGGTAATATGAGGTGGGACAACTAAGTTTGCAAACTCACCCTAGGAAAAGTTCTGCCTACCTCATTGGCGAGTATCACTTCGTTCACCTTCTGAGTACTCCCCTCGAGAAGCTATTCACCGACACCAGCGCCTAGTCCACCCTTCAAAGCACTTTTTTTTTTCTTTTGTAGAGACAGTCTCACTCTCACCCTTGGTAGAGTGCTGTGGAGTCACAGCTCACAGCAACCTCCAGCTCCTGGGCTTAGGCGATTCTATTGCCTCAGCCTCCTGAGTAGCTGGGACTACAGGTGCCCGCCACAACGCTATTTTTTGATGCAGTTTGGCCAGGGCCGCGTTTGAACCCGCCACCCTCGGTATATGGGGCCGGCGCCCTACTCACTGAGCCACAGGCGCCAAAGCACTTTTTCTAGGATGAGTTTCTGGACTTCATTGTCATACCTCATATAATAACAGCTCTCACAGACATTCCAGAAAGAGTTTCAAAAGTGCATGGAAGGGTGGTCTAGGCGCTGGCATCCACGCACAGCTTCCCCAGGGGAGAACTTGGAAGGTGGCAGGAGGGATGTTTAGCAATGACACTTGTAGCATTTTTTTTCTAGGATGAGTTTGAGGACTTAATAGTTTAACCTTATGTCTGTAAATACACATGCATATATATACACACACACACACATATATAACATACACTCCCATGTATGTGTACACACATATGCCACTTTAGTTTTTTGCATATGTGTTTGTTTACTGATGAACAGCATTTACATGATTCCATGGTATCCCATTTTTTCCTATGAATATAAAGCAGGTTTGAAACATCCTTTCATTTATCGTAGAAGTGGCAAACTGGAAGCATAGAGATCTAAGTGACAGTTTTGGACAAGCGCTGTCCCTGAGGATCAGCTGGATTTACCTGCTGTAAATGTTCCCTGCAGAGAACTAACTATCCTTCGAGGGCATCCGCCATCTTCCCCTGGTCTGTTTCCACTCTCATATCTCCAGATTCTGCCTACTTTGGATAACCCAGACCACATCACCCAGGAGCCATGAAGTCCTCCTGGTGATTCCCCCTGTACCTGGTCTTCTGTCGTCTATGCCCTGACAGTGCTTCTGTCCCCCCCGCCCCACATCCTCTTGTATGGTTCCATAGCCATCTTGATTACTGAGGGATGGGTGCTAGTGTCTCCAACCAACTGCCTTGTATGGTTCCACAGCCATCTTGATTACTGAGGAATGGGTGCTAGTGTCTTCTTCACCCAACTGCCTTGTAAGTCCCTTGAACAAGTTTCCTTAAGACGCTAACGGTCGAACAGCACCACAGTTTAGTTTCTGGTCGATGAGAAAAGGCCTCCAGACATGAAAATGTTCAGTAAAAATGTCCGCAAAGTCTCACCCATGCAGTTCCCCAATTTTTTTTTTTTTTTTGAGACAGAGTCTCAAGCTGTCACCCTAGGTAGAGTGCCATGGCATTACAGCTCACAGCAACCTTCAAAGTCTTGGGCTTAAGCGATTCTCTTGCCTCAGCCTCTCATGTAGCTGGGACTATAGGTGCCCACTACAATGCCCAGCTATATTTTGGTTGCAGTTGTCATTGTTGTTCAGCAGGTCCGTGCTGGGCTCGAACTCGCCAGCCTGGGCGATATGACCGGTGGTCTACCCACTGAGATACGGGTGCCAAGCCAGTTGCCTATGTATTGGATATTGCTTGAGGCGTTATCCTTGGGTGATGGATTGATTAATTAAGAGGCAAGCTATTGGGGGAAAAACAAGGTAAAGTACTATTCGTTGGTTCCTGGACAGTCAAACATGTTTAAAAATCATCTGAAGTAGGAGTGCGCTCTTCTCAAGACCATGTTTGCCAGAAATGCTATTCAAACAAAAAGCAAAATTAGCCATGGTTGGCCCAAGGTGGAATTTTCAGAAAACAGTTTTTAACTTGACCCAGATATTGACAAGGATAATAGGGCAGTCCTTGAGATTGGAGTCAGCAAATACAGGCTGTTACTCTTTCTCTTTTTGTGGCATTACTGTCTGTGCAAATATATTTAGTTCACACTGCTATGTACACGCTACCGACAACCGCAGCCTATAGGGGTAATTGCAAATGCAATGGTGAATAAATAGACCATCCTTTAGTGATCCCTGGAAGAAAACATTGACGCAAAAATGCTTCAAACCTCAAGGAATTTGTTGAGGTTTTAAAGTCGGTAACATGGAGGAAAGTTGTTAGTTCCTGGAAACTCACAGAATCAAAGTCACACCTGGGTAATGTCACGTGCACTGATGTACTTGAGTATATTGTTTAATACCATGGAAAGAAGAAGAAAGCTCTTCTTTGGAGAGGTTTAAAGAGGAGTAGAAAATAAGTCCGAGAGATCTGAAATTCTCTTAAGAGGTTCAAAGGAGAAGCCTGTGACTGATAGCAGAAGTTTTGAGGAGCTGATGCTACATGAATAAAAGGGATGTGGAGGGCAGTGCCTGTGGCTGGAGGAGTAGGCCACTGGCCCCATATACTGAAGGTGGTGGGTTCAAATCCAGCCCTGGCCAAAAACTGGAAAAAAAAAAAAAAAAGGATGTGGAGGAAAGTTATCACACAACAGTGTTAGAACTTAACACGTTTCTTTTAGCAGAACTTTTGTGTTTGAATTTACATTTCCTGATTTTCTATATAGATATTTACAGTTTCCTATTTTTCTTTTAAGCTAACTAGTTTATAGGAGTTATTTTTAACTATCCGATCAGTCTCTTTTAACCTTTTTCAAAGAAGGTAAACAAAATGTCTGTGACTGTGTGTGTGAATACACGCTCAAATTCAATACAGAGCAAAACAAAATCCTATTAGAAATTCTCATAACATGGACAATGATCTATCCCTAATTCTAGATTTAAAAGAATGATTTTGTACAAAGCCTGGAAAAGTCAGTAAATAAGAATCACGTTGGATAAGGGGATGGTAACTTTAGAGAGTAAAAAAAAAAGAAAAGAAAGGTCCAGGGGAGGTAACTGTGCACCTTTGGCTGAGGGTTAGAACTGATGATTATTAGCAGCTGAGGCTTCAGGGGTGCTCAGTTCAGACCAGAGGAGCTTAAGACTTGGATGAAAGGTCAGCTAAGGGTAAGAAAGGGTAACTTGGAGGAAGAGGAGATAGGCAGCGAGTGAGAAAATAATTTTAATTATACAGAGAATAAGAAGCAAGAAGGAAGCTACGTCTAGGAATAAGGAAAGTGTAGAAAGAGTTGTAATCACTCATCAGGAGATAGAACCTGAGAGAGAAAAAAGCAATCTACCCGGTGGAGCTGAAAAATCCCATCTAAATATGAAAGCAGGGAATGTATGGTGAGGCTGGAAATATTCATCAATGTGTTAAATGTCACACATTCTAAAAATATGAGATAGATTTCAACAGCCCTCAAGTTAAAGACTGATGATTGGGATTTTGCTTTTATGATGCCATTGCGATTCAGATGGTTCTTGGGTCTCCATAGCAACAGCCCGGTACTACTTGCTCTCCCGTGTAGTCACGTGATACCTGAGCAGACACAGGAAATGTAGAGAAACAGTTGGTTGTATTTCCTAATTAGTGACACGGAGACCGAGGCCACCAGGGAGGACCTTTATTAGATTGTTCCCAGGCCCTACAGCATTCCCTTAATGACCATCTTTCTGAGAGCTGGCTCTCCTACGGGGTGTTAACCTGGCCTTCATCAGCCACTGCTTTATATCAGGAGTGTTGTGGTTTTATGAGTTGACTGTCCACTGAGATAAAATTCCCTCTAGCAGAGGACCCCTTCAACTTAAGATGCCAGATCATCTTAGAAGTTGGCACCAATATCAGGGTAAGCAACAGACTAGTGAACAAGGGCAGGGGTTATGCTGTTGAGTCATGAAACCTGAGACGAGTCACTGTAATCATCTGATCTTTGATTTTCCCGTCTGTGAAATGGGAGCCATAATCGAAGTCTTTTTCTTACTCAAAGGGTAATGTCTATAAAACATTTAGACAGGTTTTGTCAGACATATCTTGGAATGTGATGTAGGTGTGAAGAGAACTCCACTACTGCCTTAAGTTTAGGTATGAGAGGTATCTTGTCTGAACTAGAGCCAGGGAGAGCGACATGAAGTTTGCATATGTAACACGGATAAAAATATCTCTCCCGAGCTCTCAGTAAATTTACAAGGGTTTTCTTAGTGAGGTAGACTAGAGCTCCCAGCACTTTCATCCCCGTCCTCATTAATAAGTGTCAGGCTGAGTTGAGATCCATCCAAACTCACCTTGACATTGGCTGATTGTCAGTGGGAAGCTCTTGGTCTAAGTGATTCTCACATGTGTTAGCCTGACTGCATGCATTCACTCCTTTGTTTTGTTTTTTTAAACGAGAAGACGTTTCTATAAGAGCAAAGAATGTTACCTTGTGGGTAGAGGGAAGGGAATAAATATTTGTTCTCTTTTTCTTAGTGCTTCCTCTATCTAAGATTTTTGCATTTCTGGTATTTTGCTATGGGAGTTTAAATGGTGAGCCAGCTAAGGATGAGATGGTTGTGATAATACAGCAGCAGCATCAGGGCTGGGCATCAGCTCCTATGATCTACAGCGCACTCTGTGTCATGACGGATATATAAAGAGTTATGAGACCTTGTGCTTAAGGGATAAAATACAGTTGCGGGTTAGAAGGTAACCACCACACTGGGTTGCTCAGGGAAAGTTTCTTGGAAGGAAGAGGGGTTGATGTGGGCTTTAAAGAAAGCTAATATTTCCTGAGTACTTATTAATTAATGGACACTGGCCCCTTTGCCTGGTTTATCTCACTGATTAAAGGTGAAATTTTTTTTTAAGAGACAGTCTCACTTTATCGCCCTCGGTAGAGTGTTGTGGTGTCAACAACTCACGGCAACCTCCAGCCCCTGGGACTAGGCGATTCTCTTGCCTCAGCCTCCCGAGTAGCAGGGACTACAGGTGCCCCACTATAATATCCAGCTATTTTTATGGTTATTGTTGATGCACTTTGGCTGGGGCTGGGTTCAAACCCACCAGTCTTGTATATGGGGTTGGCACCCTACCCACTGAGCCATAGGCACCACCATAAAGGTTAGATTCTTGATAAGGGAATACACACAAAGAGATGGGATTGGAGAGCTGGGAGTAGGAATGATTGATTAGGAGTTTGGCAGGAGGGGAGGCAGGTAGGTAAGAAGATGGCCAATGATTCTACAATACAAAGGAAGGAGTTTTTATAACGAGAAGCAATTCTAGATTTTCAGTAGGGGATGTTGTGTGCCCAACTGTACAATTTCTGAGGTAAATGCTCAAGATGGCAGAAAGCAACCGATGAAATGGCCCTGGCATTAATTAGGTCACAGGACCTTGGTGCGAGAGGAGAGGCGGAAGCCAGAGAAGGTTCACTAGAGTATCAAGTAATGTTTTATTGGATTCCAGGCATTTTGTGTAAAGTGTCCTGTAACTACATAAACCCTTTTTACACAAGAAAAAAACAAAAACAGGTTAACTAGAAGAATGATTGATTTCACATAGAGAGTTAGAGGAAGGGGCTCATTGGGGGCAGAAGGTTAGAGTTGAGCTTTGAGTGTTTTCCCTCTGAAGGGACTTGCACTCAGGTGAAGAGCCCTTCCCTGGGAACTGTTAGAGATGGGAAAATCACACGGTAAGGCTGCTCGGACCCATCCCTGTCACCTTCTCAGAAGCCCACAGCCCCAAGGCCATGACGCTAATGGCATGTCTTACCTCTCTTTTTGTAGCTTTCTATTCCCCCAAGAGAGTTATAGAACCACATAAAAATAAAATTCTCCAAGGCTACTTCTCACCCTAAAATACACCTTTTAACAAGTATTTCTTGTGATCCTTCTCTGGGACAGCCCTGTGTCGTCCGTGTCCCTCCCAGCCACCATACCTGGCTATACTTTTTTAATGTACATTTGAGGGTGAATGAAGAAAAGCAACGGATACAGGTCAAAGCAAACACCCAGGGAGGGTTTCCTAAGTCATTCCACCATAATGGCTTGGTTCCTTTATTTACAAAGGACATATACAGGGTGGCCATAAAGGTCGCTGACAGTGTGTTGAAGGGGAAAGATCATCAAGAGTAGGAGGGCTGAGGACTTCTGTGATCTTAGGGAAGTCATTGAACTCTCTGGAGGTCGCTGTACTTACCCCTGAAATGAGTGGGTGGATGAGCTGACGTGTGAGTTGACTTTAATATCCTTTGGTTAGATCTCATGGAGTTAGGCTTCTGACGCCTTTCAGAAGCAGCGTCATTGAACTTATGGGGTGCAACCTGTTTCTTGTTGTAGGAGTTTTCTTTAAGGGTATAACTTGCATCCACGACCACGTGGAGCAAAGGCCATAGTCTCCTTTGCTGAATCCCCTGGCAAAAAATCCCGGGGCTACCGAGGCTGAGAACCCCCTCTATCTCCTAAGGAGACGGATGAAGTTCAGAGGGAAGAAGACAGTCTATTCCTTGGGTCTCGTGTGGGTGGGACTGAACACAAGAGCAGCAGCGTCCTCAGACCACTGTGTCTCCTTCACTCGGGCGCGTGGATCCCAGCCTGCTCCCTGCCCCTTCCAGCACTCTCCTGCCCACGGCCCCGCACAGCTGACCCTCTGGACTCGCTCTTTTTGGTGCCCGTAGCACCAGTGCTTCTGCTCTGGCTGCGACCTTGCCTGCTGCTCTCAGTGAACCTGTTACTAAGTTTGTCTCTGCTCCGCTGCCATTGTCACGCTAGCCCACTCTGCAGGGAACCTGGCGCCTGCTTCCGCTGCTGTGTCTTCCCCTGCTCAGCCTCACCCCTTTTAAGACTGGTGTGACCGTGCTTCCCTGGTGTTTCTGAGGGTACCAGACTTCTCACCCACTGCCGTCATCACTTCCCTCTAGAACTGGGCGGTGCTGCTGCCTGACACTGCTGCTGGGCAGAGTCCACAGTGGCTGCCAACAGCCAGCCATCTCCACAGCCACCCTGTCCCCGCTCATGTTACCACCTCACTGATAGACACTGTGGCATCACGGCCACGGTCACCACAATGGTCTCTACCCATAACATGAGCAGCTGTCTCTGCAGCTTCTTAGCTGTGAGATATTGCAACTGTCTTTTTTTTATTTCCTACTAGAAGAGGTCTTTGAGTTTTGTTATTTTTTTTTTAACATTAACTTCATCACAAAATTGTTTATTTCAAGTTATTCTGGGTACACATATAGCAGTTGTACGTTTTGACAACTATGGCTTCTGTTTAAATTGGTAAATTATCACAGCTTTTTTTTTTTTTCTTCCAAAAAAAAATCACAGAGGTGTTTGAGTTTTTTGTGATACAGCTCTGTGCTCCCACGGACTGAGACTAAGCTCCAGAGGTTAACTTGAATCAGGAAAACTATACAGTGTGGCTGAACTTCCCAGGGCCTGGGGGCCTGTCTATGCCACAATATTCATGTCTTCGGTGGCTCCACTTTTGGTTACGATGGTGCCTTTTTTCCAAGAACATTCTATAGATGTTGTGGTCTAGTCACTTGTATCTCTCCTATGGCTGTCTAGAACTAAGTGAAAAAATAAAGACTCCATCCGTAAATCCTTCTTCTAGGATCTCTCTGGAAACAAGAGCTTTATGCAAATGGTCTTCCAGGCTTATTTTGAAATAGCAGAGAGGCTTTGCGCTGTGCCATGTGATACACATAACAGGAAAAGCAGAATGGAAGGTTCTTTCTGAGCTGTATGTGTAGGAAAAACCTGTCCAGACACAGACTCTGGCAAAGGCTAATCTATGCACGACCTTGGTTTGGTTTAGCAAAGACAGAGTAAGCAAAGTCAAGGCCCAGGGACCCAGACTCAAAGCATTCCTTTCTCCTGGGCATTGTTGTCTTTCATTCCAAGTTCTCTGGTTATGTAACTGTCTAAACAAAGTCAGACCTGAAAGGGAAGTTCCTTAAACTACGTGAGCGGTGCTATTCTGTTCCATTGTACCACCGGCTGCATCCCAGCAAGTCCTTACATGGGGATATGGTAAGGACATCAGCCCTTCCTTAAAAAGAGGAAAACAGAAAAAGAAAGCTGCCTTTATTCCCCAAACTTCTCTTCCGTCGTTTCTGACACTTAGCCCACGTGCCGCACAGCTGGCTTTCTCTGAAAGGAAGCTTCAGGAAGCTTATTTCGGCAAACAGAGGCCACGCTTGTCCAGCCCAGGCACAGGCTTCTGTGAGCGTCCAGAGGACCTCTCAGGAGATGGGCTCAGGGCCTTGAATAAAGCGCTTCAATTTTTGTTGAGCAAAGGAATTTCCTTACATTGGGTGGGGGAGGGGGGCATAGCTACCTCTTCTAATGTTTGAAAAATAGCAATTTTCCCATTTTAAAATTTAATAGAATAGAAAGTGTCCAAGAGAAACAAGGTAAATAACCAGACTCACCCAATGGTCTAGAAAATGGGTTCAGACATTAAGTGCTCTGGTTATCTGATTTTATTTTTTATTTTATTTTATTTTATTTTTTAATTTTTTATTAAATCATAGCTGTGAACATTAGTACAATCAAGGGGTACAGTGTGCTGGCTTCATATACAATCTGAAATATTTTCATCAAACTGTTTAACATAGCCTTTATGGCATTTTCTTAGTTATCCGATTTTAATAGGCCCATCCCTATTCCCAGGCCACAATCGGGTAAAATATGCTGTTAAACAAGCCTTTCTTTCTGCAGCTGTGCTCCAGCGCTCATAATTTCTCTTCGTCCTTACGATTAATTACCGTTCTGTTTAAAGTCAGTGATACTCAAAGTTTGGTTTCTTGGGTTCACACGATGGTTCTGAGTGAGAAAAACCATGTCTTCTTATAATGAGGTAGAACTATTCCTTCTGTGTGATCAAAATGCCAACAGACCTCAAGCATCAATGTCTCTTTTTCTGTTTATGAAAAATAAAAAACAAGACAGTGGTTTTGCTTTTAAGGAGCATACTTAAGATATCGCTGTTAAGATTTTAGTTTGCAAAACAGAATGCCTTTCCAGGCTCGGGAATAAAAGATGCCTGTGAATATCTATCATTAATTTCATTATTTTGACACAGTGATAAGTTGAAAGAAGCAATTATTTTCCTTTATGCCTCGGGTTGAAACTGGCAAATGAAATTTAAGATACAGGATTGTATCTTAAAAAACTGAAAAACTCCTCAGAGCTACGAAAACGATGCAAATTGGGGCACATTTATGGTTTGGAAAGGTCGCATTCTAAACATCATTTCATTAGGAGGTGACCCCACTACTATAAATGAAAGAGGCCTTCAAGTACTATGCAAGTGTGGCCCGCTCCAGCTTATAAAATTAAATAACTTTCACAATACACAAGAATCTCCTGGAGATTTTTAAATAAGTTACTTTTCAAGACATAAAGTGACTTCTGCCTGGACACTATTTCACTGTGCATGGAATATAAATGTTTCCCAATAAAGTGAGGAACAAATTAACAAAAAGTCTGAAACCTGGAGAGCACTCTGTAAACTTCAAGGTTCTTCCTTTATGTCCTGAAGTGCATAATTTTGTGACTCTATGCCTTTTTTTGGTATGTGATGATCTCTCCTGAAATCCTCTCTCGACGCCTCCCTTTCTGCCCTGCATCCCACCTGCTGCAGCCCCTGTGCCCCAACGTGGCGACCTCCTCTGGGTGCTAGAAGGCGGCTCCGGCCCCTCTGTGAAGCCTTAATCAATAATCCCAGATGAAATCGGTCCTTCCCCCAACCTTGTGTTCCACTTCAGTCATTCTCACGTAGTAGCATTCAGATTATTTAAGGGATAACCACCTTCAATCCTTGGAGTACTTCAAGTGCAGTTACCAGATATCCTCATTCTTGTAAGCTCAGGGCAGAGCCTCCGGCTGTTCTTAGCATGGGAAGTCAGACAATTGAGTCCCTGAACTCCTCCTAGAAAAAGTGTGTGTTTTTCATATGTTTGAACATCACTACAGTTCCCTTGCAAGTTCTTCCCTGGGGAAGTTATACAGGGACGCCAGGGCCTAGTTCACCCTTCAAAGCACTTTTTTCTATGATGAGTTCCTGAAGTTCATTGTCAGACCTCATACAAGGACAGCTCTGATAGCCCTTCCAGAAAAAGAGCTTCAAAAGTACCTGGAAGGAGTATATACATTGGATACTTTTTCTTCCATTCTAGAGATACTTTGCTAAGGAGAACATGTTCCAGCTCCATCCATGTAAAAATGAAAGAGGAAAAGTCACCCTCTTTCTTTAAGGCTGCATAATATTCCATGGTATACATGTACCA